>JAPKLW010003143.1:12277-35845 GCA_026898455.1 Plectranthus barbatus | reverse complement strand
ATATATATATATATATATATATATATATATATATATATATATATTAACATTATTTAATAATTAAATTAACGTTATTTATTAATTAAAAGTAATGATAAATAAAATTTAATGAAGATTAGAAATTATATTTAATATTTTATTAAAAATTGTAATATATGAAATTCATTGGTAATGATATAATATAATATAAATATCTTCGCGCATATTAATTTTTATTACCTTGATCTCTAAATATCATATAATATATTATAATTTAAGCAAAATAATTTGGACAAGACGCATGTAAATTAATCATTTGATTACTCCTAGAATGATTCACTACTCTAAAATAATATGTGAAACTTGATTAGAAATACTCCAATGAAAAATGACCAATTGCCATTAAACAATCATAAATATCGTTTGCATGTGAAACACCAATAAATTGGTCATGTTTGTTCTCAATTTAAAAGAAAAATAATATATATATATATACATATATATATATATATATATATATATGATTTAAATAAATAAATGTAAATAAATACTTAAATCTCGTGAAATATATTTATGTGTATTGATGTCAAATAAATATATAATATTAACACATTCAATTTTCATAAATTCGTTCAATAAGCATTTAAATATGTGCAATTTTTGGAAACAATTCTATCAAATTTAAATAATAAACATGATTAATAAGTAATAAATTAGTGGCCCACATCAAAATCTATGATTATCCATTCAAATATAAATAAATTAAAATGTCATTTAAAATGTTATTGACAAAACAATATTTGTTTGAAATGTTAATCCTTCATATATAAACAAAAAAGGTAAATCTAGAATGTTATATGCAACTATAAGCATCCATATAAATGTATTGATATATACATATATATATATATAGAATATATTATTTATTAATAAATACATGTACAAATTTATCAATTTGAGATCTTCAACTGTGCTAAAAGTGCAACAACGCCTATGTTGTTCCTCATAAGGGATAAAAAAATAATATGATTGAAACCTTGTACAAAATGTACTTTTAAGACAACAGAAGATCTCAAAATAATAAACATGATTAATGAGTAATAAATTAGTGGCCCACATCAAAATCTATGATTATCCATTCAAATATAAATAAATTAAAATGTCATTTAAAATGTTATTGACAAAACAATATTTGTTTGAAATGTTAATCCTTCATATATAAACAAAAAAAGGTAAATATAGAATGTTATATGCAACTATCAGCATCCATATAAATATATTGATTGATATATATATATATATATATATATATAGAATATATTATTTATTAATAAATACATGTACAAATTTATTCATGCATAACAAAATAGGAGGATGTGATCTAATTTATTACATAAAAAGAGTACATTAGAAACAGTGAAATCTTCTTTGATCAATTTGAGATCTTCAACTGTGCTAAAAGTGCAACAACGCCTATGTTGTTCCTCATAAGGGATAAAAAAAATAATATGATTGAAACCTTGTACAAAATGTACTTTTAAGACAACAGAAGATCTCAATCTCCTTTGATCGATGCTTTTTGAATTTCAAATGAGCGCAAATCGAACCACTTCTTCATCTTTGTTGGTGGTAGATTTTGTGCAGAACTTGATGTGGAGAAATATTTAACTACAACCTCAAATGAGAATATAAACCAAATAAAATAATTAAATATTATATAAATACATCACTACAAACAAATGAACACAAGTAAGTTCTATAAAAAATCAACTATAACAAAAACAAAAACAAAAAATGAGAATGGTTGGCTATTTGTGCTAGATTTCTAAGTATTTATACTAATCATTCTATATGAAGATTTTAATGAAATTATCACTAATTAAGTTTTTCATTTAATTATGATTATATCAAATAAATATTTTGTAACATCAATTTATACTTTTTAAGGAAAAAACTTGACAAATGGGTTGATGTTAATTAAACAAATTATATATAAAATCTTAAAGAATTATTGCACATTATGAAATTAGCTATATAGCCAATACACATTATTCGATGTATTAATTATGTTAATTTATTATTAGCATATTGATTTTCATTATGCTAATATAATTTTTTTCCTTCATTCTCTTTTGATGTAATCATTGTGAAATTCGCAAAATAAGGTATAGCTTGAAGATAAAGTTTTGTATAATTAATAAATTCATTATTTTCCAATTATTTATATTATTGATTTATTTTTTAATTTGTTCTTTATTTCATATATTCATCATTATTTATAATTTACTATAAAATATATAAATGTATATTATTTTGAATATATTTAATTATTTAAGACTTAATATATTTGATACTTTTATGTACCTAATATACTATTATTATTTATACATTATAATAAAACTATTAGTAATTACATATTTACCATATCTATTATTAGTTATTTACCAAATTTAATTTTACTTACCTAATATAAGCTGAATTTATTTATGGTAATATATTTTGGGGGAAAAGCTTTTGGGGTGGGGTTTTGCTTTTAGGTATGTATAGATATGTAAAATGAAAAATCACACCAAAATTGTTGGTCACAAAAAAAATATATACCAAAAACAATAATAATACATTAATCAATGAAATGATTAATTTAAGTATGCAAATTGAAAAAAAAACCCAATTGTTTATATAAAAATGTCATACTGCAACAATCAATAATAATAAATTTATCATATGAGTAATCAATCACTTTTGGAATTCTTTACGGTGACAAAAAACGAATCCTATTTTAATGTTATATAGTTTTGTGCTTTGTTATTATATTTATATAGTTATCATGATTAAATAAATGAGATACAATCGTTTTTTATAATTATTTATGTTAAAGTAATTTTCACAAATAATAGATATTAAGAATATAAAAAAAGCTACATAATTATTTTTTTGAATTTACTCAAAAAGAAAAAAAAAAGAATAAATATTTGAAAAACTTCATAATTAGACAAACTCAAAATAATTAAATTATCTAAGATACATATAATGTATAAATATAGATTTTTTATATATACTAAATTCATCGTTAAAATTTAGCATAATCTTTTTTAATTAAGTTTGTGCAAATGATGATATATATACAATAATTATTATATATTAGTTGTATTTTAGAATAATCATCATTAAAACATCACTGATTTGAATTCTTCTATACCATTTTTTACTGCACAATAAATTAGTTGTGTTACCATAATAATTACTTTCTAGATTTTATTTTATGATTCATTTCGGAAATCTTCTATACCATGATAATTATGTTCTATATTTCTTTTGAGATTATTTTAATTAGGAAGTTTATCTATAAGCAGAAAAAAAAAAAAAAGACTTTTTAGGGTTTTACTTTTTAGGAATAATATAGATATAGATTGCGCATTAAATTAATTAAACAAGAGTTGGATTCGCCCACTCCCGAGTTGTGCGTGTGCCATGAAAAATATGGCACTGCTGCATTGCATGAACCCCTAATTACATATATATAAATCACAATTTCCCTTAATCCAAACTTAATCACCTACTCTCCCTCTCCCTCTCCCTCTCCCTCTCCCTCTCGATATGGGTTTGGGTGCAGTATCATTCTGTGCAGTTGTTGCAGTTATGCTGCTGCAGCTTCTCACTCTAACAGCCGGAGATGCTCGAAAATGCGATTTATACCAAGGGAATTGGGTATTCGATAAATCGTATCCCCTCTACCGCCCCGAGACATGCCCGTTTATATTACAGCAGTTTAACTGCGCCGGAAACGGACGGTCGGATCTCCGATATCAGAAGTATCGATGGCAGCCCAAAAACTGCAGCTTACCAAGGTAACAAAATTCTTCCTTTTCTTCATTTTTTTTTCTTCATCACAAATCAATACCAACTACTCCTCTCAACCCTTTCTCATCTAACTGTATCGTGTCATGTTTATCTCATGACGTCGATGAATTAGTTGTATTGTATGAGAGAAAAATGAGATTGGGGGGATTGTGTTGTGTAGGTGGAATGGGGCGCGTTTTGCGAGAAGAATGAGGGGGAAGCGCATAATGTTCGTGGGGGACTCATTGAGCCTGAACCAGTGGCAATCTTTGGCGTGCATGATTTACGCTGCCAATCCAACTTCTCCCTATCAACCCACCGAATCCCGGGGCTTGTTATCTACCATTGTTTTCCCGGTTACTTTTATTCTCTAAATTTATAAAATGAAATCATTTTTTTAATACAAGATTTCTAAGCTTTTAAACTATGATGCAGGAAGTGAACATTACACTGATGTACCTGCGGAATCCAGTGATCGTGGACTTGGTAAAACGAAAGGGGCAGAGAGTCTTGAATCTGGACTCAGTTGCAGGCAGCTCAGAGCAATGGCTACAAAGCGATGTCTTGATCTTCGATACATGGCACTGGTGGACTCACACCGGCAAAAAACAACCGTACGTACATGAGCAATTCATTTATTTCTATATATATTTAACATTAAAGAGATTTTGCTGTGTAAATGTACGCAGATGGGATGTAATCCAAGACGGGAATTCCACATTGCAAAACATGGACAGGTTAGAGGCATATGAGAAAGCATTGAGGACTTGGGGAAGATGGGTGGACCAGAAAGTGAATACTCATAAACACAAAATATTTTTTCAGGGCGTTTCTCCTGATCATTGGAAGTAAGTAGTATTTTTTCAAAAAAAATCTTGATCATTAATTAAAGCTAAAAAGATGGTGTGTATATATATTGAAACAGTGCAAGCAACTGGGGAATGCCAGAAATGCAACGTTGTGCGGGAGAAGGGAGACCCGTGGCCCTGACGCGGCAGATGGAGGAAGACAGGGCTGATATTGCATTGAAGCAAGTGTTGAGGAGCCTCAAGAAACCAGTGCAGTTATTAGATATCAGTAAAATGTCAGGGCGTAGAGTGGACGGGCACCCTTCTATCTACGGGAACCCGAGACATGCAGGGATGGATTGCACTCATTGGTGCCTTCCTGGAGTCCCTGATGCCTGGAATCAATTTCTTTATGCTAAACTTCTTACTTTCTGAGTCTTATTTATGACTCATATGATCTGTTTCTAATTCCTCATCACTATACAGTAGTTGGTTTTGAGTGCTTGGTGTTAATTTTAGCCATTGTTCAAGGATGATTATTCAATCTTTTAATTTGATGGATGTTTTAATTTATGTTGCCATTGTTTTGCAGTCGTATAATCCAAATACATTGAAGTCAACAGCATATTATCGATCGATCCTTGTTTTATATATGTTTCTTCTTTTGGTTTTATAGTGTGATGAGATATCAGATAGTTGGGTTATTCAAAAAAATGACTCAATTTATGGGCAAAATCCTATGCTAGGACTGACAAGTCACTTTGTGTTGAGGGGTATTTTGGAAATTTAATTATTCAATGAAGATTCAGCTTGCTTTAATTTGCTCAAATGTTAACACTGCTCTGCTATGCTGTGTGAAATTACACACACTTAGGAACTTAGATGCATAGTATAGAGGTAGCTGTATTAGAACTCCGATGAAGAGCAGTTCCGGATTTCAATTATTTCTGAGTTACATTTTGAATGCTCCATCTCAAAAGGTCTATCATGTATGCACTTGGCAAATCTACATGGGGATTAGGCGGTGTTTGGAATTTTTCGGTTTTAATAGTATAGTAACCCACTTATCAAATTGGGTGTCCCGGCCGAATTGATCAATTTTTAAAATTAACAACTTTTTCACGCTCAACAATAAAATATTACTAATTCTACTTGAACTCATTGTTCTTAATTTCCGTACCCAAAAGAAAAAAGTTATTTTATTTGGGACGGAGGGAGTATTTGATATTTTTACTCATTTAATCTTCAAGTTGTGAGAAAGCAAAAATGAATTGAAAATAAATAATATCAGGGTACAAGGGGCTGAAAATGAAGAATAATTATCGTTTCAGAACATAAAAGATAATTTAATTATTGATTTAAAACCTGAAATAATTTTCGGATTCTAAATTAATACTCTACATATAAATGATTCATAAATTTTTTCTCGAAATCTTTTTATTATGAAAAATCAAATGAACCCCTTTTGATGAATATCAGTTAACTCAATTTGAGCACTTAGAACCTCTTTTTCATCTCATGTTTAAATCTCGTATATTAGCTTTGCACCTATATGTTGTGTACGGGTGTGCATAAACCGCTTGACACCTGAAATAACCGACCGAACCGAAGTAATTCGGTCGGTTCGGATCGATTATATATACAATTGGTTTGGTGATCGGTGCTGACTTTATGAATCGAAGAAATCTTGGTCGGTTTTCGGTGATACAAAAAAATTGAATTCGGTTCCACTGAACCGATCGAAATAAATATATTGTTTAATAAATTTAGCCTTCTCTCCATCCAATACACGTTATGATGCTTTGTGCATTTTTGATTGGATTAACCGACAATTTTTATCTTTGATTTGATTATTATGTCATTGATGCTTCAAGCATTTTACTTGAATATGGTAATGATATATAACCTTTGATTCGACTCTTGCCATTAGATTAAGAAATTGAATTTTCCGTTATTACTTGTGTCCAAGTTGAATATTTTTGCTATGAACCTATGTACATCTTGAGAAAGGATATTGGTAGTATTGAGAAGTTTCCGAAAAGTTTCATAAATGAAATTTAGTTATAATAATTTTTACTTTATATGTTGCAACACAATACTCCCTCCGTCCCATTTGAATTGTCCACTTTGCTTTTGGCACAATAATCAATGCGAGTAGATATAGAGGAAATTAGTATTTTATTAGTGAGTGGGTATTATTTTTCTATTTTAAGTAAGTGGATAATTAAATGGGACGGACAAAAAAGGAAATGTGGACAATTGAAGTGGGACGAGGGAGTATTATAAAATAAAATTTATTTTCCCCTATTTTTTCATCAAACGCCCCACCCCTTTCATCTTCCTCCTCGCTCTCCATTCTCCATAAAATTGTATTCTCTCCTCACCTACACCATTTTCTCTTCTGTAAATCCACATCTCTCATGAAACTCGGCAGTTGCATCTTCGTATTTTCTCCTTTCTCCATAGAAACCTTTAAATCTATTGGTGCGCTGATACATTTACTTATTGGATCTCCGCGATTTATGAGGTCAAATCTTGAATCATCGTCCCCATCTTGAGTGGCTTCCAGGAATCTGCGATTTGTAGTTCTTATATATTTTTTTAATTTTCTCTTGTATTTAAAATTGTATCGGTTAACCGTTGAAGAACAGTCGGTGGTCGGTTTGGTGATTACTGAAATCGGTGGGATGGTCGGTTAACTCATTTTCGAATTTAGGGAATTTCGGTTTTAGAGCAACCAGCAACCACTCAACCACTTAACTATTTTAATATTTTATTAATTTCTCTCTCATTCATATCATCCAATCCAACCACAATATTTTTTTTCCAAAATTTATCAGCAACCGGACAACCACACCATTTTATATAATTCTTTTTATTTGATTTTATTTTTAAAATAAAAAATAATTTATAATTAAATTAAAAAAATAAATAACTTATAAAGTGACTAGTAAAATAAAAAAAAATTAGAATTATCAAGAGAAAATATTATGCAAAAGATGATATTTAATAATATAACTAAGTGTATATACACACACATATATATATATTCAAAAATAAAAAATAAATATATCAAGATTAGTCTATATTTGTAGAGAATAAAAAAATATGAATTGTAATATATTACTTATTTATTTTTATTTAAAAGATATATTAATTTGAATATTATTCTAGTGCAAAATTAATTAACTAATAAAATGAAGACAAATGTCAACAAATTATTAGTCTATCATTAAAGAATTAATGAAAATAATAGTGAGACTCGCATACCTTTGGAGGTTGAAATGGTCTCTAGGGGACCTTTGGTTTAGGAGAGAGAAATTTTTTGTATTTTTTAATTTGAAAAAATTGCTGATGTGGCAGAGACCACAAGTGTTGTGGTCATTGTTATTTATGGTCTTAGGCACTTTGGTCGGTCGGTCCTTGCCTCAAACCGATCGACTGAATGTACAATGTAAAGTTGTACGAATTAAATAAATAATATTTTATATTACAATATAATTAATAATATTATATCAGTATAAAATAAATTACTTTTTTATTATTTAAAATATTTTAAAAAATTAGTGAAAATGTATATAAATAAAGTTTTATTGAAATTTATTATTGTTTGTTGTATAGAAAAAATATAGATATTTTTTTAATATGGAGATAGATATTATATAAACACAAAAATGAAAAAAAAAAGAGAGTGGAAAATATATTTTATATATTAATATTGCAGTTTTTATTTGTTTTAAATATTGTAGATTTTTAAATAAGGAAAAAGAAAAAAAGGGCCATGATTTTTGATTTATATTCTCTCTGTTTATATTCTTCACTCGCGGAGTAATCAGAGTTCCTAAAAAAAGAATGTCTTGCTTAAAAAGACAAACCAACGACTTCGTCTCTGTTTACTGTTTTCCTCCAACGCTGAATTCAACGCTTTGTTCTAACAAACAAAAAAAGCTACAGAAATCCTTAGAAAATTCAAGCCCGCCTCCATGAACAAACATCATTTTTTCCTCGTAAATAAGAATCAAAACTCATTTATTGCAACGCCCTTTCCCCAATTTACTACAATCTTTCTTCTCCAGAGCTGTTGAAAGTCAATCCCACTCATTCATTGACGCCCGCATCGTTAAAGCCTCGGATTTGGACGATTATGTTACAGTTACGCTGTTTATGCTGCCTCAGATATATCTCTTCCATTCGGGCTTTGGTCTTTTTCTTTCCCTCCAAGAACCCACTGTTTTCTAGTTCTTTCACTTGAATTTTGCAATATTCTTGGTTGAGTTGATCACGAAGGAAGATTTTGATCAAGTGCTTGTGTTGTTGTTAAGTCATTTTGATTATCCGTGGTGTAGATTGATCATTGATCATGGATAGATCAAATGAAAGCTCTAATTTGGCGGCGCCTTTTCTGTTGAAGACGTATGAGATGGTGGATGACCCAATAACTAATTCTGTTGTTTCTTGGAGTCACACAGGGTATAGTTTTGTTGTCTGGAACCCACCCGAGTTTGCTAGAGATTTGCTTCCGAAATACTTCAAACACAATAATTTCTCCAGCTTCATTAGGCAATTGAATACATATGTAAGATCTTTTGCTTCCAGATGTTTCTTCATGTTGCTTGTTAATGGTGTTTGTTTAGAGCTCCTCTCTTTTTTTGCTATCTCTTTGATTGTGATCTTCATGTACCCTGTTAAAGAGACAGCTTGTTTCTGATTCCAGTTGGCTTCATATTCTTAATGATAAGTCAAGCATTAAATCGTTAGATAGTTTTGCTCAATGTTTTCTTGAATTTTGCAGGGTTTTAGAAAGACTGATCCTGATCAATGGGAGTTTGCAAATGAGGAGTTCATTCGAGGGCAGACACATCTGTTAAAGAATATACAGAGGCGAAAGCCAATTCATTGTCATTCAATTCAAGGAAATGTAGCTCCATTAACTGATTCAGAAAGGGAGAATTTTGAGGAAGAGATTCAGAAACTGAAAGGGGAAAAAGCTGACCTTCAGTCAGAAGTGGAGAGGCATAAACATGAGAATCAAGGCTATGAATATCAACTCAGATCCTTACAGCAGACGTTGATGAACATAGACTCTAGGCAGCGGCAGCTGATGATCAGCCTTCCTCAGCTGTTCGAGAAACACTCAGAATCTCAGAACAAGAGAAGAAGATCAATGGCCTCGCATTTCTTGCAAGGTGAAGGCCGTGAGGGAGAAAACTCAAGAACTTGGACTTTTCCATTGATAGACTTGCAACATGTTGATAGATTAGATTCAACTCTATGTTTGTGGGAGGAGTTTCTGCATGGGAATGGGGTTGATCAGAATCCAACAGCAGCAGCATCTGGAGATTCTGATTTGAATGCCCCACTTAGCTCGCCATGTTGCAATATGTCAGCATCAACTTCAGTAGACTCTCCAGAGCTCGCTGTATCTTCGATTTGCATTGATCTTGACTCCAGGCTGAAACCAGAGGCCATTGATGTGAATATAAAACCAGCCAAGATTCCTGATAATGGATTAATGCCTAAAGATGAAGAACAGGATGTGACCTTCCCTTCTGTGGCGGCGGGGCCCAACGACGTCTTTTGGCAACAGTTTCTGGCATAGGCTGGCTACACATGGAGTATCTTAGCTGCCACATCTTTTTTTGATCCCCAAGTATTGAGGCTTAATGTAGAATTTCTATTCCTATGAGATGCAATGCTTGATGAAACTGTTTCAATTTCTATCAGCAAAGCAGTTGGATTAACTAGGCTAATTGAATCAAGATTTGTACCATGAAATTAAGTTACTTGAATTGTAGTGTTATTTCGACAGTTGGAATGAAATTTGAATTCCATAATGACGGTTTCCTTGCTAATCTCCACGTTTTACTCCCATTTCCTTTTCTGCTCATAACTGCTGCTCTATATCATAAACAATCTCCTATTCAAATTTTGAATTTCATATTTCACTCAAATTCTCCTGCTCCTCTCCTTCACAAACACTATCACTCACCGACTGAAACGGCTGTTGAGAATGAGCTCAGCATGCACGCCGCAGAGGCTGGTCGGACGTAGAGCCAGGAGAAACTTAGCATCATGTTTTTTTGCTCGACGCATACGTTTCGGTAATGATCATGAAATTCTCTGTAATATATATTTTGATATCTCATTTTTATTCTGTGTGTTTCGTGCAGAGAAAAAAACCAAAGCCTACAGCAGCAAATCACCGGAAACGTCCACCGCCAGCATTGTTTTCGACTTCACCGGCGGCGGTGAAGGCCGCAGGGCGAGTGAGGGAAAGTGCAAAGAAAATGTCCAAAACTCTCCATCGCACAGCAACAGGAGCAGTGGTGGTGAGGGCGAGCCGCATGTTACCAATGAAGATTACTTGGTTTTCTGCTTCGGAGAAGATGGAGCCATCGATATTTTGAACGGCAGCGGCAGTGGCAGCAGCAACAACTACGAGGAGCACGATAACATACCAACACGGGTCAGCAGAATCATCCTTGCATTGAAACTGTTGGGAGAAAAGATGAAATGCCATTTGGAGAATCAACAAAATGCTTTCTTTTTCTTTTTTTTTGTTGCAGGGTGATGATGAAAGCAAGAATGTGGAGGTTGAGCAATTTGACAGTCCTGATTCTAATCTATCTGATACAAGCTCAGGCTCCTTTGCCTTCCCAGTGTGAGTCTAAATTGTTTGATATTTGAATCTTTACATATCTAAATTATGTTTTTGTACAAGCCACGTTTGAATTACTGTAAAACGCAGATTGAAAATTGAGGAATGGATAGGCAGCCCAGTTGACATGCCCAAGAACCAAAATCAAAGTGTTCCATTCCACCGACATCGCCATAGTTTCTGAAGACGTTGTCTTTACTCAACAACGTTCTATTTTGTTTGCATTTGTATTAATTTGAACTACCTAATGTAACTTCAATCTATATGTATTGCAAAAGCACTATTGATTATTTCAGACTGTCTTTAGTCATTTCAGATTATAAAAAAACTTTCAAAGCGCTCTGTTGCCTACAATGGAAGCACTACCAGACAAATGGGTCAAGAGACAAAATGGGTCTTCGTTGACTTAAGCTTTCATGAGGTTTTCTTGAATCAAGAACTTAAATTCATTGGATTCTTTTCGTGTAGCCTAAATCTGTAACGCATCATTGAAAATAGTTGTCCTTCAATCTGTTCACAGCTTCTGGTAAGAATCTGACGGCTACTTAGTTTTCTTCTCTGTCAATGACTAGCTCTGGATTCGTAATACTAAGCATAACGAAGCATGTTATGCTAAATTTCGATATGAAAGTTTGGACTTGTATATTAGTGGAGTAGAGCCTAGTAATCCAGATGTATCCATACCTATCCCTCCAGCTTCGTCATCACAGTATATGAAACTGGGATCTGATGGAGCATCTTAGAGTGATTCAATGGGGGTATCCATTGTCGGAAGTAGCTGACATTCTTGATATTGCATCTCTCGGTGAATGTGATTATCCATTGGTTTGTGGAAGATACAGACTTTCAGCCTGCAAGTGATGGCAGTCCGGAGCTCGGTTGCTCTGAAGTCATCCCCATCACTTGTAATGCTTCCAACATTTGCAGTCTCCCATGAATCAGGAATATCTTCAGCTGCTGCAAAGGGAAACACTAGCTTGTTATGGCCTGTACTAGGATCAACTATTAGTGTTTGTGTAGTTGTTGTGGGAGCTGTGGTTTTTGCAAAGCGTAGGAGGAGAGGAGGGTCCGAAGAAGTTGAGGAGGACGATTTACCAGACATGCCCACATGGTTTTCTTATGAAGAGCTAGCAACTGTAACTGACAACTGCAACAAGAAACTTGGATTTGGCGCAGTTTATGAAGAGTTGTATAGTGATGGGACAAGAATTGCAGTGAAGCACCTGGATGGAGTCGGTCGTGTTAAGAAGTCTTTTCTGGCAGAGGTTCTGCATTCATCATGTAAACTTGGTTAGGCTGATTGGATTTTGTGCTGACAAATCTCACAGGCTTCTGGTTTACGAGAACATGTGCAATGGATCTTTGGACAGATGGATCTAATGCAGACACAGGAAAAACATAATCCTTGACATAGCTAAGGGATTAGCTTATCTTCATGAAGAATGCAACATACTTCTTGACGAAAGTTACAAGGCGAAGATTGCTGATTTCGGACTTTCTAAGCTCATTGATAGGGATCAAAGTAGGGTTGTGACAACCATGAGGGGCACACCGGGTTATCTTGCTCCAGAATGGCTTAGTGAAGTTATCACAGAGAAAGTCAAAGTCTATAGCTCTGGAGTAGTGATTCTTGAAATTCTATGTGGGAGGAAGGTTTTTGAAGAATCCAGGCCGGAGGAGGAAAGATATATGCTGGCCGTTTTCAAGAAAAAAGCTGAGGATGACAGTGGTTGGATCATGTTGACAACTGCCATCAAAATGTGGAGTCCGAGGTTGCAAAAGTTGAAGAGATGCTGCGGATAACAGCGTGGTGTTTACAGAATGATTCATGAGAAGAGGCCTTCTATGTCTATGGTGATCAAGGCTTCAAAGGGAGAGAGTTGAGGATTCTTGGAAAGATGTTGATCACCACAATTTCTTGGTTAAAAAATAATTTGCTTGGTGGAATCCCCCAAGGTACACCTTCGATTTTATCAGGCCCAAGATGATGTTAGAATTCTTGAATTAGTGATTGTGTTACTAAAAACTGCAACTTCTCGTATCAATGGTATGAATATCACATAAAATAAGACAAACAAAGAATGGACTAGCAAAAACCTTCAACAGCTACCTGGCTTCTACCTCAGTTATAGTTACGGAGCCACTTCTTGATTCCTCACCTCCAGATGTATTCCTGTCTGAAAAACTAGAGCTACTGTGGAAGAAGTATCCAGGTTTCTTGGGCTGAGGCAACACTGTATCCTCTGTGCTCAACATGAGAACCACAGCCGGCATCATCGGCCTCTCGTCTGCTGCATGCTGAACGCACAGTAACCCCACCTGGATGCACCTCCTTACTTGCCATTCCACGTATGAACTGTTGCACCATTCATCCATCACCTCCAATTCTCTGTTTTCCTTCCAGAGTAGCCATGCCTGTCCCAAAAGAGTCTCTCGTCAATGAGCAGAAAGTTGCAGCAGTGTGTGTATATATATATATATGAATTATAGTTCACCTGTTCCAAGAGATTCTGATAGGAAGAAGGGTGCTTGAAGCCTCTGTTCTTTTTCCCACTCACTATCTCCAGTATTACTACTCCCATGCTAAACACATCTGATTTCACTGAGAAATTCCCATCAAAAGCATACTCTTGAGCCATGTAGCCACTGCAACCAGCTTTGTTTAGCACGAAATGAAGGTTTCTTACATAATTGCAAACGAAATGGAGCAAACTTACTATGTCCCAACTACTCTTTTTGTTTTTGCCATGGTTTGATCACCTTCAAACATTCTGGCTAAACCAAAGTCTGAAATCTTTGCGTTTAACTTCTCATCTAGCAAGATATTGCTCGTCTTGAGGTCCCTGTGGATGATTTTGAGCCTGGAGTCATGATTGAGGTAAAGAAGACCTCGAGCAATCCCCATTATTATATCAAACCGCTGCTGCCATGTCAACTGTGCTCTTCTATTCTCATCTGCATGGGGTGAAGGATTTTATTACATGTTTGGTGTACTTGAGGTAATAATTCATGAATGGGATTAAATGAGGTTTGGACAGACTTTTCCCCTCCTTCAATGCAACACCCCAAAATTCTAACAAGAGAGTTTAGCAATCAAAATAACTTCGTTTTTGAACTCTTCCGGCCCTTGTCCCGAGGTTTTCGACATTCTTTTCACTGCAATTGCTAGGTCAGTTGATAGTTTTCCCTACAAAAGCCACATTCCATCATAAAATTTTTTAACAACGCGGTTCTTTATTCGCGTAGTCTATTGCGATATAGACAACGCGAATGAATATTCGTATTGTCTATATCGCGTAGTCTATTACACATTTTCTTGTAGTGTTCAGATGAAGCGGAACAATGGAAGCCAGATTCAATGCTATTATCTGTGAGCTGAAAAACTTGGGGAGAACCTATGAAGTTGCAGATATGAATGCAAAAATTCTCTCCAAGATGCCCAAGGAGGACTGGTTTGTCAAAGCCACCAGTTTAAAGGAGAAGGATCTCTCCAAGATGACGACCAAGGATGTGTTCGTCCAGCTCCAAGCCCACGAATGGGACATCCAAATGGCGAACATGAATGAAGCAGTGCGAAGTGTCAACACAAATCCAGAAGAAGATGCTGCCTTTTTCGCAAAAAGGGAGTTCAAAAGAAGGCCTCAAAAGCCTTATCAAGCTGACAGATCTTCCGGACAGGCATCCACTTCAAAGTCAGCACCCTCACCTTCCTACCAGAAGAAGGAGGAAGAGAGCTCAATTGAAGAGCTTGAGGAGCAGATGAGGAAACTGACTAGACTTCTTGAGAAAGCCAAAGCCAAGAAGGAATGTTCACAGTCCAGTAAACTGAAGTTTAGCTAAAGACCTCCTAAAGCATGCTTTGAGTGCAACTCTCCAGACCACCTCAAGTATGAGTGCCCACGGGTTTCCAAAGAGGAAAGGGAGCACTTGAAGAGGGTGTTCGAGAAGAAAGCTTCCAGAGCAGTTGCAAAGGCCATGCTCTCCAAAACTGAGATGCTAGACAATGATGATGGCTACTATACATCAGATGATGAGGCAGTGAGGAAGCCTTCCTGGTGCTGATGGCCAAGTTCATGCTCGATTATTAACCAAAAACTCAAGTAAATGCAAGAAACAAATAAAAAAATAATGTGATAAGTAAAGCAAAATAAGAGCTTATCAACAATTAATATTTAATATATTTAACTTTTTTTATATTTTCAATTTAAATATTAATGTATGTATAAATATAAATTTATTATTCTCAACTCAATTTAGTTAATTATCCATATTTGAATGTTAAAAAGGAATACAAAATTTTTTTATATTTGAAATTCATATATTTTTTTGAAAATAATGCAATATATTTGTGGTTTTAAAACATATTAGAATAAATAAAATTTATAAAATTCAAGTAAAATTATATTTCTAAGAAATAATAGTTACAATTATTAAGTATACAAATGGAAGAGAATACATAATAACATAAACAATATAATTTTTGAATGTATTAAAAAAAGCAAAATAAAATACACCCCACTAAATTTTATCTTTGTTTCATAAATTTGAGTACATACTTTTGACCTTTAAAGTTGGATTTTTGAATTCTCCCAATAATCAAAATATAGTTTTAGAATTATTTATATTTCCCAATTCATTTATGTAAAAGACTATATACAAAAAGCATTAATAGCAACTAAAAAATGTCATACGCTTCTATTAAATATAAACTAATATTTTATCCGTGCAATTATTATATTTAAGTATTATTAAAAAAATATGGGTATATCAAATATTATTTATGATTTAAATAAGATAATTTATGTCACAACATAAATGTAAATATTATATAAATATAATAATTGCGTATATTAAAAAATTTGATAAGTTTCAAGTACAGGACTCAAGTGGTTAAAACTATTTGGTTACAATAAATTATGAATTAGAGCTTGATTGAAATCAATGAATTATAATTTATTGAAGAAAAATAATGCTTAATAATTAAAATGGAAGTTCATTTTCTTAGTTTCTAAAGGCTTTATTGTACACTACACTGTGAATATATGATTCTTTGGTATTGTTCGATTTATAAATTAAAATTTTAAGTAATTTTTCTTCTAATTTGTTAAATAAGTAAATTTTCTTCCGGTTTGTGTTTGTCAAGTTCAATGCATACGAACATTTTCTTTTATTATTTATTATTTAATATCTATTTATTAAATCTTATTCTATAAATGTATAATAAATTTTTTTTTATAATTTATTAAGTTTAGAGACATAAACTTTTAGTTATTTATTTATCTTGCTTATATTATTTTAATTACGCACTATTTAAATTGCATCCTTATGTCCATAAACTATTAAATATGCATGATTTATTATATCTACACTTAAAATAACAATACTATCATTTTTTATTTTAAATTTAAATTTAAATTAAATTTTTTATAATTTAAATATTTTCATATCTAATTAAATTACAAAGTGCCGCTGGAGATTTTATTAAAAAAATATATTTAATATTGCCCTACTTTTAGCCATCATTACTGAATAATTGTTCCCTCTAATTAAAAATTATTACTACTCTACTTTAATATATATATATAGATATAAGTGCACACAAATTAATGAATTGTATAAGAATTTAAAGGGGGACGGGAAATTGAAATAGATAATATAAAATAGAAATGCTAATTAATTAGTTCTGAATGAATGCTAATGACTGAGAAACTAAATAAAGTGATGAGAGGAAATAAAATATGGTAAATTATGAATAAAAAGATGGATGAGATCAGTTTGGTGGCGGGAAGAAGATCTCTTCAGCCATCCTCTTAGAGCTGAATTTCTGCTGCACTTCAGCCGAAACATTAAACGAAGCCATCAGAACTTCCGGCGACAGCGCCTTCCACACCGATGTCCGTCCGGCCAGATGAGTGAAAACGGGGCTGCAAATCAACGTTTTCAATTAATTTTGATATTAATATTAATGTGTATAAATCACGAGCTTGGCTTACTTTGGAGTGGTGATGATGGAGAACCAATCCATGCCATCGTCGTCACAAATCTTTGACACCACACAAAACCTTGGAACAATGAACAGATCCCCGGCCTTAACCCTCGTCTCCAACACGCGCTTGCCGTCGATGTTCACTACCTCAACTCGGCCGCTGCCCCTAACAATGTAGGTGACTTGCAGGGCGGAGTCGCACGAGAACCCCGGGGAGCACATGGCTCTGCCGCAGAGTTGGACGAGGTCGGCACCAAGCCCCACCTCCGCCACCAGCGGCAAGTTCTTGGTGTTGAGCACGACGACCTTGCCGCCGTTGTTGATGTCGACGTCGAGTGGGGCTTCCAAGCAGTTCAACGCCATTCCTTGGTAGTCCTCTTTCCTGGGCTCAGGCATCTTGAAATCAGCGGCAAGCTTGACGATGCCCTTGGCGGTTTGGGCGCCGACGAGTTCCTTGACGGTGGGCTCGTCCAAGTCCCAGGCTCTAGCGGTGAACTCGGTGGAGAAACCGGAGAAGACTCCGTTGGGGCCGGTGAGGAAGATGTCGGTGAAGACGCCTGGAGTGTGGGCACACTTGGTGTCGCCGAGGAAAAGGATAGCTAGCTCTGGTTCATCTTTGTTGTACCACCATGTGACGACGCCGAAGGGAAGGGCGATGGCGTCGCCCTTTTTGATGCCCAACACTTTCTCTTCTTTCTCCGGGAGGGTGATTCCGACGACTCCGCTGCCTGGAGCAAACAATTTCAAATCATATGCAATTAACCCGTAGCAATTTCATAATTAGAAAAACTAAAAATATAGTATCAAATTAATATATATACCTTGCAGAACGTAGGCGACCTTGGCGGAGTCGGAGTAGCGGGGGAGGGCGAAGCCGTTCTTGTGAAGAAAGAGTTTGGCGGCGCCGATGTTGGCCCGGCCAAGCATGGGGAGCTCATCGGGGCACCAAGCGTGGTAGGAGCCGCCATCTCCGCCGTAGATCTTCTTCGCCAACTTGGGAGACAAATCGACCTGCAGCTCCATCGATCTCTAGAATTCAGATTAGAGAAGGTAATTAAAATTAAGTGAATTTGATGGATCGAATTGCATGGGTTGAGAGGTCGTGTATTTATAGGGGATTAATTAGATTCGATCGCATTAACATACGTTTTGGATAGATATGATGATTTCCATAGGAACCGGGGAGAGTTAATAGGTTTAGATTTAAATTCAAGATGCGTCGGATTTGAATATTTTGGAGATAATGCATTGTTATCCATTGTTGAGAGAAGATTTACTTAATTAACACATATCTTTATCCCAATCCCATCTTACTATCGTTACAAATCTTGATTTATCAGCGCAAATCTCGTGGATGAAGATAACTAAGTATTTTTTTTTATTTTTTTTAATTCGGATTTTTTGGAGATTAAGATATACGTTACCATGTTTCTTGGGAAGTCTCAAGTTGGAACATGTATTTTTAGGTTTAAACGCAGGATTTCAGACGCAGCATCGCAATGAAGCTTGTGTGGTTGAGTTGGAGAAAGTCTACAGCATTCCATTTGTTTACAGAATGATCGGCCTTCTATGTCTATATATGGTGATCAAGGCCACCACAACAACTTGTTGGTTACAAACATGATGTTGGAACTGCTATATATTTTTTCAATGTTATATATTAGCAGCACACAAGTTGTACACAACTGCAACTATGCAATCCACAACCTTTTGATATCTATCTATTCTATTCTATTACTATACTAAATGAAAGCAGCATACAACTGTAGCAAGGGCGCGATAAAAGCCGCTCAAAACTCATGCATGCACAAAATTCATCCAAATCGCAGTAAAGAATTTGCAAGTCACATTTTACAAAAATTCAAATTTCATTTTGTCAGATTTCAGTCAAATCTAAGTTATTTTTTCCATTTTTTTTTTCAACAGGGCCTTTTTTTTCTAACATTAACACCATCCAAATTTAAATTCAAATCTATATCTATATTATTATGTTCAAATAAATAAAAAAACTACCAGTATGAAATTAACTCAACAAGATTTTATATTTCCAATGCAATGCAACTAAAAATATTTCCGACCCCTACTCATTGCGGCTGCTACTACTAACCACTGCAGCTTTAATAAAGTTTTAGAATTTCAAAGTCATCATTTTTATAAAAGGAACAAATTCTGGAAAGGGTAGTGTCAAAACTTAACTCCTACTTTTATAATTGTAAACTATGCACAACTTTTTTAATGATTATTTTCATTTAATAAAAGGATATGTTGGTTTATGATTACTAAATATATATTATTTGATAAATTTATATTTTAAAATACTTAAAATTTTAGATTTATCGTGGAAATCTAGTACATATAAAATAGGACTAACAAAAACCTTCAACAACTACCTGCCTTGTACTTCAGTTATAGTTACGGAACCACTTCTTGATTCCTCACTAGAAGTTGCATTCCTGTCTGAAAAACTTGAGCTACTGTGAAAGAAGTATCCAGGTTTGTTGGGTTGGGGCAGCACTGTATCCTCTGTGCTCAACATGAGAACCACAGCCGGCATCATCGGCCTCTCGTCTGCTGCATGCTGAACGCATAGTAACCCCACTTGGATGCACCTCCTTACTTGCCATTCCACGTATGAACTGTTGCACCATTCATCCATCACCTCCAACTCTCTGTCTTCCTTCCAGAGTAGCCATGCCTGACGTCACCAAAAGAGTTTCTCATCAATGAGCAGAAAGTTGCAGCAGTGCGTGTATATATATATATATATGAATTATAATTCACCTGTTCCAAGAGATTCTGATAGCAAGAAGGGTGCTTGAAGCCTCTGTTCTTTTTCCCACTCACTATCTCCAGTATTACTACTCCCATGCTAAACACATCTGATTTCACTGAGAAATTCCCATCAAAAGCATACTCTGGAGCCATGTAGCCACTGCAACCAGCTTTGTTTAGCACGAAATGAAGGTTTCTTACATAATTGCAAATGAAATGGAGCAAACTTACTATGTCCCAACTACTCGTTTTGTTTTAGCCATGGTTTGATCTCCTTCAAACATTCTGGCTAAACCGAAGTCCGAAATCTTTGCGTTTAACTTCTCATCTAGCAAGATATTGCTCGTCTTGAGGTCCCTGTGGATGATTTTGAGCCTGGAATCATGATGGAGGTAAAGAAGACCTCGAGCAATCCCCATTATTATATCAAACCGCTGCTGCCATGACAGCAGTGCCCTTCTATTCTCATCTGCAATTTTATTACATGTTTGGTCTACTTGAGGTAATAATTCATGAAGAAAACAATGATATTAAATGAGGTTTGGACAGACCAAATATGAAATGGTCCAAGCTTTTGTTATGCATGTACTCATAGATTAACATCTTTTCTCCTCCTTCAATGCAACATCCCAAAATTCGAACAAGGTTCCTGTGTTGGAGTTTAGCTATCAATATAACTTCATTTTTGAACTCTTCCGGCCCTTGTCCCGAAGTTTTCGACATCCTTTTCACTGCAATTGCTAGCTCAGCTGATAGTTTCCCCTACAACAGCCACAGACTATCATAAGAACCACCTGTTTTCACCACTTTTTTGTCTCTGTCAATACTTAAAACAGTGTATTTACCTTATAAACGGGACCGAAACCGCCTTCCCCGATCAAGTTTTCATCTGAGAAGTTATTAGTAGCTGCTGCAATGGCTGTGGAACCGAACAAAGGTAATTCTAAATCCTCCCTTTCCTTCTTACAAGCTGCCAAAAGAGTTACACAAAAAGTTACTGTTTCTGTTATCTACATGGAAGGATCACTAACATTACCTTGTCTCCTGCGTCTAATCTTGAGAATTATGCCTCCAAAACATAATATCAAGACAACCGTCCCTAAACTAGCAGCTGCTGCAATATACATGAGCTTTTTAGTCCCTTTAGTCTTCCTCCAATCTGTCATAGAGTGAAATTATTATTCATACACCAAACAGTTTTTCCCTAAGATGAGAAATATTGAACAACAGATTAACAAGAATCGGTTACCAAGTTGTGTTTTAGGGACACGAATATAGATACTAGGTCCTGTACTGATTTCTCCAGTGAACTCCTTGACATCAATCAAGTCCCCAAACCACATCAAACAGCCATTTCTCTCATTGCTAAAGTATGGATCAGCATAGGCTGTGCAGCTGCAGTTTCTCAAGCATTCCTGGCGGCATTCATCCGCGGCCATGGTGTCTACACGGAAACTCAGCGTATCTGGGAACTTGACACGATCAAGCTTCATGAACCCATCTTCTTTTACACAATCTAATGTCGAAACTCTACTACACCCGCTCGTCCAAGCAAACATGCTCCACTCTCTCTGAGATTTAGGCACGAACCCGTTCAAGCACTCACACACGGGCGAGTTGTAAGAAGGCTTACACACAGCATTAGGACCACACCACCCATAATTATCACATGAATCGCCCGGCATAGAAAAGGCAAGAATCCACCCATCCCTCTTTTCATTCATTATGTAGCGTTGGAGCAACCCCGAGTGATTCATGGTCAGCCTCATGTGAAACGAGCTGTTTTCAGGCTCGGCGATAGAAACCAACCTGCCATTATTGAACACAATTTCAGCTTCGAAAGCAGGGTCGGTTACCAGTGGAAGCCCTGTGAAAAAACGCCCATTCCATGGACCAGTTCTGTATTTCTTCTCACTTCCCAGGAAAACGCTCAATTGAGGCAACCCATGGTTTTCGATGGTGTAAACGAAATCCCCAATGGATGGGTCATTGGGGCTTTTCCACGACGTCAAGTTTTTATTCAGTCCCGCTTCGGGATTATCCACCATGGCCATCCCGGGCAACCTGGTGTCGGTCGGGTAATCGAAGCTCTGCCAAATAGGTTTGGATCCTTCGAGGAGGACGAGGTTCCCGGTGTCGAGGAGGTGGAGAACTGGAGCTGATGCCGCCATGGATGAATTGGAAGACCAGATGATTCTTCTCTCTGATGTGCTGAGAATTAGAGTTCCGTTCTTGGATATTGCTAGAACTCCTCTTTGTGAGGCGGTAATGGGATTCTGTCGGTTGGCAACCCAAACTACGACGTCTGGAGTGGCTGCATACCATATTCCCAAGAATTTGGAGGCGGAGTTGGCGGGAGAAAAGAATCCCAGCTCGAATATTTGGGATGGAGATGATAAGACCTGGCCGTCAGACAGAGTTTGGGCCGGAGAAAGTGTATTAGCTCCGAGAGAGGAGATTGATACAAGACAGATAGCAGCGCAGAGGATCGAGCGTTCCATTCCACAGAGAGAGAGAATGGGGGAGAGAGAGAGAGAGAGAGAAACAGCTATCATTTATGGCGCATATTTTTGTCTCGTTCAAAACTCGTCGTGATTATTTTATTTAACTAAAATAAAGAAAAGTCGACGTGATTAGACATTATTAAATATATCTGACTGCAGTCTTTTTCTCTCTGGGATCAGGATAATAAAACACTAAATTGAAGAGATCCCCCAAAAAAATTGAACTGGTGCACAGTAATATCTGTATCCCAATAAATATTACTCTCTCCTGTGCGAGCCCAATTGTCACATTTTTTTTTGAGCACCAAAATTAATATTTGTGAATATAAAATAATATTTTATTATTAAATGTAAATAAATTATTATTTTTAAAAATATAATAATTCAATTAGAACGCCGGATTTTGCTAAGTGCAATAATTCTAATGGGACCAAAAAAGTACTAATTATATTGTAACACATAAATTACGATTTTGGGCCGAATAATGTAATGCAATAATTAACTAATCTAATAATGTGACAATGATATGACTAGGATTCATAGTTTTCTCTTTTGAGCTGCACTTCGTTAATTAGTCATAATATAACTATTACTTTTTCTATATGAATCATTTTTAAAAAAATTATAAGAATATATAATAATAAACATGAGAATTATTAATTGAATTAGTGTGTTAAAATGACTTCATAAATGAAATAAATCTTTGACGATTGTTAGGGTCCGATTCCAAATAGAGTTACAAAATTAAATATCACAATCGGGAAAATACCATTTACATGAAGTAGAAGTTTATTTTGCTACTAATTTTTTTGGCGGCGGTTAATAAATAATTATTGAAAGAGTTGATTATTGTTATTACTTAAATTCTGCCGTTGAAAGTCAAGAAAGGGTTCCAGAAAAAGTCAAAGCTAAAGTAACAACAAAAATAAGGGTCAATTTTTCACGATTTCTGAATAATGCCCAATAAAATATATTATCTGACAACTGCTGTTGCATCATATTCAATTGATTTTTTATAATCCCCAAACTTTATTGAATGTG
>JAPKLW010003142.1:19822-49917 GCA_026898455.1 Plectranthus barbatus | reverse complement strand
TTTGGGGTTTTGAAAATAACTTTAAAGAAAATTCAAATAAATAAAAGCACAAATCCTAGGAAAATCTACCAATATGATTAACATGCAAGAAATAAATATTCAAACCCATAAAATACTTGTGGTGGATTTTTTAAATTGCAATTAATTCCTTGGTCGGGAAATTAAATCCTAGATTATTAATTGTGATTAATCTCCTCCCGGTCTAAAAAACACACATTAATCAATCTCAATAAAAACCATATTAATCCTATAATTGCATTCTTCTTGGTCGGATAGAAAAATCAATCATATTAAACTCTCTCTTCCTATTATTAATCTTCACCTCTTGGTCCATCAATTAATTAATAAAACCTATTCTAATTTTCATCTCTCGATCTTTCAATTGAAAATAGATTTGAAAATAATATCAAAGAGTTTAAACCAATTAGGGTTTGAATAATTTGAATCAAAACATGCACATATATGGAGAAGCCCTAAAATCTGATAAGGATTCTAGCATGTCATAATGTAAAGAGACATTAAAACTCAAAATAAAGGTTGCATTAATAAAACTTACTCGAGAATAAAGTACAAAAAGTAAAGAAGTGATCTAGGTCTCTTCAACTCTTGGAAACTTGAATAAGAAAAACCAGAATCCTCAAAATAACCTAAAACATGAGTTTATATAATAGTAGGGTTAGGCCTTGAGGTCTTGAGCTTGAGGAATAAGCTTGATATGGTAATATTGATTCAAATCTCGACCTTTAACTTAAAAAGTCGTGTTTCCAGCTCTCAAACATTCAGGGTTGTGTCGGTCGACACATATCCTTCAATGTCGATTTGGCTCTCGGTCGAAATTCTCTCACCTCTGCCACTTCTACGTCGACCGACATGGATCTGCGTCGGTTCATGCGGACTTCTTTCTTGCATGTCGCTCGATTCCATGTACATCGGTCGAAATAGAGGCTCTTGTGGCGGAATTCTTCATCTTTTCATCAACATTTCCCTTCTTTGACATGATTTCCTGCAAAACTAAGCACCACAAGCATAATACCCTCTAGAATATACTCATGCTAAACTTATTAACTAAAACAAAAGAAAATGCATAAAAGAAATAAGAAAATAATGCGATAAGTGAGTAGAAATACGAGCTTATCAATTCCCCCAAACTTAAACAATTGATTGCCCTCAATCAACATACAGAATAAACTGAAAGCACAAGTAATTGACAAGTGCAATATCTCAAAAGATTCATCATATTTAAAACCGAGAACCCACATTACACCAACACTTTGACAGAATCGGATAATCACTAAACTGTGGAAGACTCACAGGGCAAGTGCTCCGCTCATTCACACAAGTGTTTAGGATAATATATGAGATCACACAAAAGTCATGCAAATCAAGTTCTACCATAAGCTTGCAAATATTCTAATTTCTCTATTGCACATATGTGCACACAAGACTAGAATCAATTAAGACTTTTCATTTGGTTGTAATGTAAGGCTTTTTGTGAATGGTAGAGAAAATTAGGCCAAGTGACTTAAATTAGCTGAGTTAGCTACTCTCAACACATTTAAACCACTTTCTATCAACATCCACCCATTCTCCTTAGATAAAATTAATGGGAACATAACATATTAGTTTTATCTTGAGTCCAACCTTCTTTTCTGCACCAACTCTAATAATTTTTTAACACTCACATTATTCCACCCTTATTCTTCCCCATAATCTCATAGACAAGACAAAAATCACCTTACTATCATAAAAATCTTATAGACAAGATAAAAAAAATTAAATAAAGCTCAAAAGGGGCTTACTAGGGATAAAATATTATAAGGGATATTGTTTAAGATATATTGGCTAACAAAGATGACCTAAAATTACTTCCTAGACTTGTGCACACTAGCAGTCTCAAAACAGAAACAAAGCAATGCAGACACACTCACAAATGAATTCAAAGCTCAATTTCTCACATTTGGGACAAATTTTCTTCAATAGAAAACATCAAATCCTCATCAATCATTACATCAATACAAGTATCAAATCAGTAAATCATGCGGTATTCTACATTCATAGGCATTCTCAACTACAATTGCAATCAATCCAGACAATTGTCAACCAATTCTAATCTCCTACTCAATTCTAATCGGAAGGTTTAGATTGCAACCCAGGAACTTGATGGAAAGGATGACACATGCAGAAACGAATTGAATTGATAGATGGGAAGATCTAACACCTTTGGATTCGAAAGCCTGCAAGTACCATAGTCCAGATTAAAATCTTCTACGACCCAAGAAACAAGTCGATCCAACAACGAAGGATATAATCGAAGACACCACAAATGGACCTGAAAGTCCGGTTGATAAGTCAAATTCAATTCTATGGATGAACCTTAGAATTTCGAGCCTTCAGAATATAAGGGGAAAACCTAACAAATTTTATTAAAACTGAAAACCGAATAAATTGTTCCATAATATGGCCTATATATAGGCAATTCAAATCCTAATCTAATAAGAAAACTAAAATTTGAAATTAATAACATTTAAATAAGGACTAACATATTGGCCAAAAATAACTGACTAAAATTCAAATAAGCCCAATCACTACACATAATTAAATTAATAATTTTTGGGCCTTCATTTAATTCTTCAACCAACATTGATTTCTTTTGAAAACTTGCATCCCAAACATCTTTGATAAGGATCTGTAATCCATCTCTCAATGTCCTTGCTCGAGCTCTAGTCTTCGAAACAAGTCCCCTTTTTTGGGTTTGAAAGAAATGATGTGTTTTCTCTGAGTATTCGGAGACAAAATGGCTGATCGCGGATAGTCTCCTGATGAGCCTTTGCACTTCTTTTGGAGATTTAGGGTGCTCAATATCCTGTATCATTGATATGTGTGTAAAATGACCTATTTTTCGATGTGTGAGCGTGCATGTTTGTGGCCATTTTACCCTCATATCATATACTTTTGTTGTTCTTTTGTCTTGTTTTCGTGTTTGAAATGTTGTAGGATGTGTTTTGAGCATAAAACAACACTTTTGGATGAGTTTTGGATGGAAATCGCTCGAGCTAGGAGTCAAAGGGAAGCAGGATCGACCGAGCGGTGCAGAAAGGGTGCTGGGGCTGTTCAGAGACTTCGGTCGGCCGAGCCAAGCCCTTCAGAGAGGTGGCTCGGCCGAGCCAGAGCGAATTTTTGGAGATTTTTAGCTCTCGGCTCGCTCGGGCGAGCCAACTTTGGCTCGGGCGATCCGAGGCCCTGTTTGCTCATTATAAAAGGGGGAAAATGGTTATTTTCACAACGAATTCATAACTTTTCATAATTTTGGATAACCGCCTCCTAAATTCTCTCTACGATTCCCATTTCCATCTCTTCCAAAACCTCACCCAAGGTATCAAGGAGCTAATTCATCAATCCTTGGAGAAGAATTGAAGATCCAAGGGGGTAGATCAAGACCTAGCAAATCCAATTGGGGAAGATTTCACTTTCTACTTATCAATTGTAATGGATGTATTTGATTTCAACTTTGTATTGTTACAATTGAGAGGTATGTTGCTCTAATTCAATTTGGATGTTGATTTGAACAAGGATGCATGAAGACTAGGTTTGATAATTGTTTGTTTACTTTCCTTTGAGGGATTGATTTGCACTTGAGCTTGTTTCTTGCCTATTAGATGTAGGTAATAGCCAATCTATAGGTAGTTGATGTGAACGTTGCAGCCAATACGCGGACGGAATCATCGGGATAAGTGCATAATCATATAGTGTTAGTTCCAATCCATGTGCGGAGCTAGGATTATAGGGCAATAATCGACGGTCGGTAGGGAGTGATTTAGGGATCGATAACGTAGCTATTTGAGATTTCTAATTTCATCAACGGACAATTCACCGGTACAAAGGGGATTGACTAGGATAGAGTCGGTTGCTCAACCTCCTAGGGATTAAAATGTGTTTACATCAATGATTAATCTAATTGGATTGCATCTACGTTTATTTCAACATCCTATCTACCTCATTTGAGTATTTGTTTGTCTTGGTTTACCAATGTTTGGAGAGAATTGATTGAATGTTGATTGTTGGTTAAATTCATTGTTTGTTATATGTTGTTAGTATAGGTTCAAATTGAATGTCTAGATTGATAGAAATCACTCAACGATTTTATTTTTACCTAGCTATTAGACTATGCTATAGTATCCCGGTAATCTAGCGGGCGAAGAGAAGAAGGACCTGGATTTGACAAATTTTATTCTTGTGTAGCTAAGAGTTTAATTTTTATTGAACTTTTAGCCGCATCAATCATGTGTATCTGTCCAGGGTTGGCTTCTATCCCTCTCTTAGTTACTATGTGACCCAAGAACTTTCCCGATGATACCCCTAAAGAGCATTTCATTGGGTTAAGCTTTATGTTGTAGTGTTCGAGGATCTAGAACATTTTGCCGAGATGTCTCATGTGGTTGGTCACCTTAAGTGATTTGACGAGCATGTCGTCAATTTAGACTTTCATTGTTTTACCTATCTAGTTGTCGAACATTTTGTTCACAAGTTGTTGGTAGGTTGATATCGCATTTTTAAGACCGAATGGCAGAACCATGTAGCAATAGACGCCCCTATTTGTTATGAAAACAGTCTTCTCTTGGTCATCTGGGTGCATCTGGATTTGGTTATAACCTAAGAAGACGTCCATGAAGCTCAACAATTCATGACCCGCGATTGCATTGACGATTGCATCTATATGCGACAAGGGGTAATGATCTTTCGAGCACGCCTTATTGAGGTCCATGAAATAAATAGAAACCTATTTTTGCCATTTCTCTTCTAGACTAAGACCACGTTGGCGAGCCAGGTAGGGTACTGCACCTCTCGGAGTGATCTTATGTCGAGGAGTTTTTGGATTTTCTTCTTTATTGCACTGGACGACCATTAGTGTGGACTTGGAGTTTGTGTGTCATGATCGATGGATCGATCTTGGTCATGTCGCGATACAACCAAGCGAAGACATGCACATTTCTTTTAAAAAGGGGATCGTACCAACCTCCTCGAGGTGGTCTACTTGACAACCTCCTTGAAGAGGTCTCCTTTGGTGACCTTTTATGGAGACCTGCTCTTCACGAGCTGCTCTTGCGACCTGTTGGGAATGACCTCATTTCGTTACCATCTTGGGAGACCACTTTAAGGGCATCTCCTTTAACAACCACCTTGGGAGACCTCCTTGAGGTGACCAGCTAGAGTTGTTCTTCTCTTAATTTCAGTTAGAGTTGGTCTCTCTTAGAGACCACTTCCAAGTAGCAGCTCGGACGGATCCCTATTGGGTGTTAAACCAGCTTCTTCAAGTTATGTCTTGACCTGGTCCTCAACCCAAAATTGGATCTCGGTCATTCTTCTCTGAATGCGCTTGGTTAAGCCCACATAGTTCTCAACCCCAACAATAGATCCTTCGACTTTGAGGTGTACTTGCAGAGGACCACAAAGTTGAAATAATTTTGTAAAATGTTAAATTAGCTTTGTAGAGCTCTTTACAGAAACTTATAGATTAAATGGCGTGAGTCCCAATAGATTTACATGGTATGTGACATGATTCTGTATGGGAACTTCTTGCATATAGGCTTTGGCTACCCTCGGAAGGATAACATGAGAGTGAGTCATGTTTGGAGTGCTAGGTTTTGAGCCACTGTGTTGAGGAGACTCACATAATCAAATGTACAGATCCTGAAGGATCTATCTAATCTAGATAGGATTTCGTATAAGAATTCCATGCAAGTGCTTCATCCACCCCCGGAAGGATGGCTCGAGTGCACGGGCCCGAAAACCACAATGTTCATCAAGAATTTCCCTATTGCATGTCTTCAGTTGGAATATGTGCCCCATTGACTAGCACATCAGTGGCCCCGTAGGGTCTAGGACATGCATGCCTCCCTATTGTTTAATGCCATGTTTGAATGAGGTCCTTCTTGGATATCTTTGTGATTCAGGGGGTTGTTAGTTGATAAGTTCCTAAATCGACTCACTTATCTATCTTATTTTCTATAGTTTTGTTGAGTTTACTGGTCTATTTTATGCATGAGTCAATATTATGAGGTATGGTGATGTTTTATAAGTTTAGGGCAAAAAAGTGGATTAAATGATGAAAGAGTTGAAGTGGAGGAGCCTCGGTTTTGACCGACACGAATTGGTGTCGATCGATGTGGAAAAATAACACGAGAAAGACAAGAAGATTTCCACGTCGACCAACGTAGCTGATGTCGATCGTCGTGGAAGGATCGAGGCTAACATAGATGTGATCGAAGTGATGATCGGTGTGGATGTTCTGCATCGACCGACGTAGGCCCACGTCGATCGATGCAGAAGTCAGAATAGGAAAATTCAAATTAAATCGAGGTATAACTTATTTATAGCCCTAGATCTCAACAGATACATAACCACCTCTATAAATACCATTGTAATTTTGAGTTTTAGGAATCTTTTATTCAGTATTCGAGTTTTGAGAATTTTGGGGAGATTTGAAGAACACGAAACCCTTTATTTTATTGTATGTCATTTTCATGCACTTTAATATTATGTTTTTCTTTGGATTTCTATTTGCGATGAGTGGCTAGAAACCCTAGCAGGTTCTAAGGCAATGAATTAATCAACTCGATTTGCAGGGTTTTGAATTCTGATTTAATATATAGAATCTAGAATTCATGAAGGATCGAGAGATGAAATTAATTCTAGGATAATGATAGGAAGAGGAATTCAAATACAATTAATTTTCTGTCTCAAGAGGAAAATAATAAGTTGTAGGGATTTAATTTGTTGATTCTATGATGTTGATTATTATTGTGTTCTTGAGGCTGACCAAGCATAAACAGTCACATAACAGTAACCTAGGTTATAATTGCCCGATCCAGGAATTATAATATTTTCTTCATTATTTTTTTAAAAAAGAAACCCTTTAAATTTCAATATTGTCATCTTTATTTTATTGAACCAAAACCTGATTTTCTGTTTACTCAAATAATTTATCTTAGAAATATGATTAATACACAAGATAATTTCGTTGCACAATTCATTTGGGTTCGAATACCTATAGGTATTTTATAAATTTATTTTCCACTATATTTGCAATTTATTTGTAAATTTTATAGTGATCAAATTGGCGTTTTTGTCGGGGAATTGTCAGACATTATTTTGTTAATAGTTTATTTTAGGATTTTCTGGATTGGGTGTTGTTTTTATTTTAGTTAAATTTTCATTTGTGTGTGTGCGTGAGTAATTGTTCTCACTTTCTGTTTCGATCGACGCCCTATCGCGTCGGTTGACGCGAAAAATGTTCTTGCACTAGTCGACAAAATCTATGTATATCGACGCTGGCTGATTTCTGCCCTGTCTTCCCTTCAGATTGTGCATGAATACAAGAGCTCATGGCAAACCACTTGAGACCTTCAATCTAGAGATAACGACATCGTGTAGGAGGAGGAACAATAACAAAAGGATGTAGCCACCAAACAATCAGAATCCCTCATAAATTGATCCGAATATGCCTCTGTTGGAAGATCCGGATACCCAGATGTCTATTAGGGATTCTTTGATGTTGAGGTCCATATGATGAGAGATGCAGTTAGGAAACTGAGGGAAGAAAGACAGGTCGAGAGAGAAGATGCATTGAGAAGGCAGGTGGAATTTGAAAGGGACAAACTGCACCTTGACGACTTGGATGATGAGGATCCGAATATTATGGGAAAGAAGTACAGACCACAGCCCGACAATGAGGGATTCAATATTGACATCAATGTCAATAATTTTGAACTCAAATCGGGCTGATTCAGATGGTTTGACAGAACTAATATGGAGGCAGACCTGTGGAGGATCCCTACGCACACCTCTAACTGTTTGTGGAGGTGTGCGACACTATCAAGTAGAATGGAGTGGGGTAGGATGTGATCCGACTGAGGCTTTTCCCTTTCTCACTTAGGGTTCAAGCCCGATCTTGACTTACTGGACTAGACTGCAATAGGATCCGGACATGGGAATACTTGAGAGCGGAGCTCCTCTCAAATTTCTTTCCACCCTCCATCATCATTCAGAAGAAGATGGAAATCATCAAAGGGTGGACAAGTCATTATTTGAGGCTTAGAGCAGGTTTAATTAGCTACTAAGGAGTTGACCCAGTCATGGAGTTGATACAAATGAGCTGGCACATATTTTCAGACTTAGGAGTCAGTGGATAACGCAACAGGGGGATCCATCATGAGCAAGTCTCCAGAAAAGGCTTTGAAGCTATGAAAAAAGATGGCCCTTCATACACAAAATGAGCGAATCTGAGGAGGCCCCAAGTCAAAGCTATTGAGAAGATTGAGGCAGATGATTCTCTCAAGCTAGAAGTTAAAAAAGTTGTGAGACGACCTTAACAAGTTGATAGCCAGTGGTTCCACTGCGACAGTTGCACAAGTGCAACCCTAATCTTCTGCTGAGGTGAATTACATGAACATAGGGAACTACCAATTTTACATTCAGCAAAGAGGCGGTGGGTACCAGCATTACCCACCAAAACCCTATCCCGGCTTCTCCTATGCTAATCCGGAGGGTGGAGAACTCCCTCCACCAAATTTTAATGTATAGAATGGGGAGATCACTAAGAAGGAGAAGGATAGTCTGGATGATTTGTTGGCTAAATTCATCAAGGCCTCAAATCACTATTTTGGGAAGTTAGAGCATGAGGTCACTGGAGTGAATATGAAGGTTGAAAGAGTTGGCAAACAAGTGCAAATGATTGAAACGCAAGTTAGTTAGACTGCCAACACCATTGGAGTCCACCACAAACAAGGGCAGCTTCCGAGCAATACTGAGGTGAACCCGAAGAATAAAAAGACTCTAAGGCCATAACACTGAGGTATGGGATGAGCTACAAGGGTCCTGAGTAACTTTTATACAAGTTTGGGGGAGAAATAGATGAAGATCTTGCACGGGATGCCTCTTTTTCAACCGACACACATCATGCGCCAGTTGACGTAGAGGATTGATGCAAGGAAATTTTGAGCGATGAGGAGAGAAAGCCGACGTGAAAGAATTTGGTCGAGGTGCGCACGTCGACCGACACCACCTGCATCGATCGATGCACGCAAAAAGCAGCAACGACCGATGTATCTCCAAGTCTGTCAAAACAGAGGCCCACTCCGGGTGGAAATCTGAGAAAAAATGAAGATCTAGTTCCTCCTACGCCCTTTCCTCAAAGATTTGCAAAGCAGAAGAAGGATTTCAAATTTTCCATGTTCGTGTAAAATCTGAAAAAGGTCAGTATCAATATTCTGTTGATCAAGGCACTAAAGGAGATTCCGAGGTGCATGAAATACCTCCAGAAATTAATGAGTGGGAAGAAGTAGTTCGTGGAGAACGAGATAGTCAAGATCCATGAGCAGTGCAACTTGCTACTACAAAAATAGGTGTCCATTAAGAGAAGAGACACTGGATGCTTCTGAATCCCAGTTGAGATCGGGGGATGCACCATCGAGAGAGTGTTGTGTGATACTGGGGCCAGTATCAACCTGATGTCGTACTCGATCTACAATGTCCAACAATGGAGAGATGAGGCCCACGACCATTACACTGCAGATGACAGACTGATCTGTGTCATGCCCAAAGGGTATACTAGAAGATGTGCTCATTCGCGTGGGCTATCTCATTTTCCCTACAGATCTCGGGTGCACGAGATAAAGGAGGATGAAGCTATGCCCATGATCTTGGGGCATGAGTTCTAGACACCAGTGCTGCACTTTTCGACTATCGGAATGGTGAGATAACACTCCGAGCCAAATGATGAAAAGATCACCTTTTTGATCGACAAGAACAAGAAGAATACAGAGTGCAATCGGATCTCCATTGTTGAAGGAGAAGAAGAGGAGTCTGAATCTGAGGAGGAGGAAGCTGCTGCTATTCAGTGGGAGTGCATAAACGAGATAGAAAAATTGGCAATTACATCATCTCCTTCCAAGCTCACCACTGTGATCAATGATCGACGAATCTACAAGATTGATGCCAAGGAGTAGAGAGTCTGGACCCGATCTCCTTGGTGGTGACTCAATGTATCGTGTAGTTGCGATGTTAAATAAAGCACTTGTTAGGAGGTAACTCTACTTTTTACTTTCTTTCTTTTCAATTTTCATGTTTTATTAAGAATTTCTTTTGCTTTAACTTTGTTTTGCCCTATAAGAAAAAATCAATGAGTAGCTTTCGGTATCAACCAATGCAACCTGACATCGGTCGATGTAGAGAGGAGACCTGTGTCGGTCGACGCAGAGTGTCAGAATCTAAAAAATCATGCTGAACAATTTTTAAAAGCTCCGAGAAATAAAAAGTTGATGTATGAGATCAACTACCAGGTATTGTTCCCTCTCTTGTCTGATTCTCAAACTTATTCCACTCTTTGAGTAGGAAATAAGTTTGGGAAGATGGGGACAAGAGATGGAACATTTTAACTTTTATTTATTCTGCTTTCAGTATTTTAATTTCGACCTAATTTTTTTTTTGAATTTATGCTATTGTGTGGGAGATTTTTCAGTTTCGATGCAATTTGAGCAAGAATATGCGATTAGAATCGATTGATAGCTGAGTTTGAGTCAATTGTGACTGTGGGTAATTGCCTATGAATGTAGAATACCGCATGATAGGATTAATTTGAAACTTACACCTGCATAATGATTAATTTGATTTGAAGTTAACTGTGGTAGAAATCTTAAACTTTTTTGTGAGAATTTGAGCCTTATTTTGTTTGATGTGAGATTTTCATGTATGTTTTGATTTCTCTAGAACTTTCTTATCTTCTATTTTGAGACTGCATAGTGTGCATAAGTTTAGGACATGATATTAGGCTATCTTTGTTAACCCAATATCCTAAACAATGTCCCTTCACAATTAAATTTACCCTAGTTAGCCACTTTTGAGCCTTTACCTTTCATTGTATATGACCTTAAGAATGAGCTGATTTAGCTCGTGTCTTGAGATGTGGTGTGTATAAGGTGGATTGGTAGTGAATTGGAGATAAGAAATGCAAAGATGTATGTTAGAAAAGCTAAAAAAAGTAATTAAAATTCTCATAAGGTCTCTGAAAAGAAAAAAATACAAATTATCAAAAGAGGACAAGAGATTCAAAAGAGCTAGAAAAAAAGCTAGAAAAAAGGAAAGGAGTGGAGTTTGTTGATTTATCCAATGAGATGAGGTGGACGATGATAGAGAGTGTTATAATTCGTTTGAGTTGGCCAGCTAGTTGGACTTTAGTTACTTGACCATATTTTCCTACCTTTTCAGAAAAAGCCTACGTTACAACCAAATAAAAGTCATTTTTGATCCTAGACTTGTGGGCACATTCTAGCAAGCCAACGGTAGAAATTTCTTCATACATGTTGTTGAGTACTTTCATATAATCCTTAAACACTTGAGAGCTGAACGATACACTGTCTGTGAGTTCTTCTACAGTTGATGGATTGTCCATGTCTTTCAAATTGCTTGTGTATTGTGGATTTTTTATTCTTGATTGTGATGAATGTTGTGAGGCATTGCAGTTTAACTGCATGATCTTTTGATTCCTTTCTTGCCTATTGATTGAGGACAATCAAACGTTCATGTTTGGGGGGTTTGAGAAACTCGTAAATGGACTTACTTATCTATCTTCTTTTCTATAGTTTTGTTGAGTTTACTGGTCTATTATATCCATGAATCGATATTATGAGGTATGATGATGTTTTATAGTTTTTTGGGCTAAAAAGTGGATTAAATGATGAAAGAGTCGAAGTGGACGAGCCTCAGTTTTGACCGACATGAATTGGTGTCAATCGATGTGGAAAAACAACACAAGAAGGCAAGAAGACTTCCACGTCGACCGACATAGCTGATGTCGATCGACGTGGAAGGGTCGAGGCTGACATGGATGCAATCAAAGTGATGATCGATGTGATTGTTCTACATTGATCGACGTAGGCCCACGTCGACTAATGCAGAAGTCAGAAAAGGAAAATGTGAATTAAATCGAAATATATTTTATTTTTAGCCCTAGATCTCAATAGATGGATAACCACCTCTATAAATACCCTTGTAATTTCGAGTTTTAGGTATCTTTTATTCAGTATTTGAGTTTTGAGAATTTTGGGGAGAATTGATGAACACAAAATCTTTTATTTTATTGTAAGTTATTTCATGCACTTTAATATTATGTTTTTCTTTGGGTTTCTATCTGTGATGAGTGGCTAGAAACCCAAGTGGGTTCTATGGCTATGAATAATCAATTATGAATGCATGTTTAGATTAATCAACTCGATTTTCATGGTTTTGAATTCCCGATTTAATTTATAAAATCTAGAATTGATGAAGGATTGAGAGATGAAATTAATTCTAGGTTTATAGTTATTAATCAAAAGATCGAGTTAAGAAGATTAATGATAGGAAGATGAATTCAAATACAATTAATTTTCTCTCTAAAGATGAAAATAATAAATTGTAGGGATTATATGTTGATTCTATGAGGTTGATTATTATTGTGTTCTTGAGGATGACCAAGCATAAACAGTCACATAATAGTAACCAAGGTTATAATTGCCCGATCCAGGAATTATAATACTCCCTCCGTCCCATCTAATTTGGTACTTTTCATTTCGACACATGAATTTCAGAGCTAGTGTTTAGTAGCTAAATGTGGTTGGTAATAAAATTGGCAATCGTAATGAACTTTTGTAAGACTTAAACAAGTTTATAATGATTGCCAATTTTATTAACGACCACAATTAGCTACTAAACACTAGCTCCGAAATTCATGTGTCGAAATGAAAAGTACCTAATCAGACGGGACATAGGGAGTATTTTATTGTGATTTCCCACCAATGCTAAGTTGATTAATTTTGCATGTATTAGATTGATTATTTGCCCTGGAATCTGTGTTCTTTGTTATTTTTTTTTAAAGAAAAAACCCCTTTAAATTTTAGCATTGTCATCTTTATATTATAGAATCAAAACTTGATTTTCTGTTTACCCAGACAATTAATCTTAGAATTATTATTAGTACACAAGATAATTTGTTGCACAATTCATCTGGGTTCGACTACCTCTGGATATTTTATAAATTCATTTGCCATTTATCTATAAATTTTATAGTGATTATTAGCCCCAGGAATCATTGGTCGAGAGATGTTCTCCAAACTCCTCATTTTTTTGCAGTTGGTCATTTTTCCACATTTCTCGTTTGTGGGAGCTGGTCATCTTGCCAGGCTCCTCACTTTCAGGAACTAGTTATCTTTCTAGCCTCCTTGTTTTTTGGAGCTAGTCATTTTTCCCAGGCTCCTAAATTTGCTGCATCACCAGTTGTCCATTCTAACTATTTCTTGCACGATCACCGCCTGAGGTATCTTCTTGCTTTGTGTTATTTTTCTTCTTCTCCTCTCTGTTCCCTCCTATCGTCATTGATCTGTAGGGATTTCATTTTTGTGAATTGATCACTTAATCCAAATAAGTTCGGATCGTTCCATGGATGTTGTAAACTATTATTAATCAATATTAAACCCTATGCATGCTTCTATGAATTTAATTCGATTGTTTTCGGGAATACCTTAACTCCGTAGGGTCTGAAACGATCTTCGCATTGAATCCAATCTTTTGATTCTACCATGCGATTTGATTAAATCTGCGGAAAAAGAAATTAGAACAAAACCCTAATTTTAAGATTTAATAAAAACAGAAACAAAAGAGAAGAAGAAAGGTTGTTCTCCAGATTAGATCTTTTGATCTGTAACCCAATGTTGTTCAATCATGCTACCGGTGAGGACTCCACAGGATTGTGATTGTGCAGGACAGAGTCGAAATCTTTCTCCTCGCACTGCACACACATTGGCACCGCCACTCTCTCTCCCTCTCTTAGGGTTTCTGTACAGATCTAGGATTGAAACCCTAATGGGCTATTGGGCTCCTTTTCAGCATATTGTTTGGGCTAGACCTGAGACCTAATGCAAATAATAAATTGTGCTTATGAATTAATTAATTCTCATGTCCACAACCCAGGACACAATTAATTAATAATATTAATTCATTTTTACCATATAATTAATACTGACCTACCCCTTTATTACAACGTTATGAGAATGAGTCGCATTTACACGAGAATCCCCATATTTAAGGTTACTGGACATTCATTAATTAATTGGAGCTTCTGACAAGCTTCACACAATTAATTAATTTCTTATTATCCTAAGTAGTACCACTCAAACATTAATTAATTGGAGCTTCTGACAAGCTTCACCCTTGGTATTTCACCTGCTTCTGTATGCGCTTCCAGCAATCACATTTCATGAAGCTTGAAGGCAGTATCGCCTTTATGGTGTAACTGACTGCATGATTTAAAATTTTTTGTTCCTAGGTCAGATGTGTAAAAGGAATGTAGGAAGAAGAGTTCGATGATATGTTTATTTGGCTAAGTTTGTCAAAGAATGAAGAAGCATGTTTCAATAATAAAAGTTTAAGTGCATAAAAGTGAAAGTCATTCTCAGAAAAACACGTGGTAGCCCACAATCAGAATTTAAAAATGATGGTTAATCTGTTATTTCTCAATAGATATAGGCGAGCTTCTTCTTCAGCTCGCTTGTGAGATCATATTCAACCATTTTTTTATTTGAGTGATCTTGAGTTTTCTGTATCTTCTCTCTAACTTTTGTGATTAATAAAACCTCTTGTGACCCTCATGGACATAGGCATATTACCGAACAACATTAAATTATCTTTTTCTTGATTTCATTTACAAACTACAAACAACACTCAAAATCATAGATTAAATAAAATCATAACATATGGCGCCGTTAGTGGGAAGCAAGACATATGCAATCTTGATCAGAGATGGAGAAAAGAAGCTATGAGAATAAAGTGTGTGCTTATACAACTGGTGTTGAAGTAAGGATTCTACTCCTTAACATTAGTTTCTTATTTCTAGAATTAGGAGCACATCTGTGCATTCCGGTTAGGGTTTGTTTATGAGACTTTTAGAATTTTTCTTGTTTCTGGAATTTAATTACTCATTGTCTTGTGGTGATTTATGATATGTTGTTTCCACCTGTTGAGGTTGGTTGGTGATTTGTGATTCATATTTTTGTTTGGATCCTATTTGTGAGAAGTAGGTTCAAGATAAGATATCTTGAGAGTTATGGCTTTGAAGAGGTATGAGATGGAAAAATCATAGGAAAAAATGATTTCGGCCTTTGGGAAGTCAAGATGCAATCCATCTTGACTCAGCAAGACCTAGATAAGGCAATTTTGGATGACGATGATGCCTTTAAGGCGAGACTAAAGAGCAAACTCTAAAACTGGTTAATAAGGAAAGGAGCACCTTATTTCTGAGTTTGGATGATATAGTATTAAGTGTGGTTTCCAAAGAAAAGACAACAACCAATGTATGGAAGAAATTGGAAAGTTTATACTAGACAAATTCTCTTGTCAATCGATTCTATATGAAGCAAATACTGTACACTTGCATGTTTTCAAATGAAAGGTGTATTCTGGATCACTAGATGATTTCAACAAGGCTGTAGATGATCTTCAGAATATTAGGGTTAAATTGGAAGATGAAGAAAATACAATTCATCTTTTGAATGCTCTTCTAAAATCATATACTAACCTTAAAGATGCAATGCTTTATGGGAGAATGGACTCTATATCTTTTGAAGTAGTATAGTTTGCAATTAAGGGCAAGGAGATTGAGAAATTATCTAAAAACTTTGGTCATGATTCCTCTGGTGTTGGCTTAATGGTGAAAAAAAATTCAAGGAAACAAGTTTCAGAAGAACACATGAGAATCACCATAGACAAAGTAATTTAGATAGGCAAACATTAACTCAAAGGAGAGATTTTATGCTAACAACCTCTCAAAGAAGGAACAAAGTCTTCCCTCAGTCAATGGAGTATAAGAATCAGAGCTTACTGCAGGAGAGTAGAATATGCTATTAATGCAAGAAGCTGGGGCACCTGATAAGAGACTGTCCAATCTTGAAGCAAAAGAGGCAGCAAGGTAAATGACCTAATATGGTAAAGTTAGTTGATGTGAGTTCTGATGTGTTGTTGAATGTGGTGGAGTTTCCTGGGGATGAGGGATGGATCCTTGACTCAGGATGCTCATTGCATATATGCCCAAATATGGAGTGGTTTGTGGAGCTGAAATTGCATGACATGGGCACTATGATGTTAGGCAACAACAGATGCAAGATTAAGGCATTGGGACAATGAGGATCCAAAATCATAAGGGAGATTTCAAACTATTGAAAGAGGTAAGGTATACCGTCAGATTCAAAGAAATCTCATCCATTTGGGAACATTGGAAGCTAAAGGCTTCAAGTTTGTTGGCAATGAAGGCTCCATTATAGTAAGGGAGAAGATGACATACTAAAGGGCAAGAGAATCAACAACATATATTATCCCTATGCCAACACAGTTTTTGGGCAGATTGATGCTGTCAAGGAGGTGGACAACAAGATATGGCATTTGAGGACTCGACATATGAGTCCAAGGGGATTAAATGTGTTGAAAAACAAGGCTTAATACAGTTCAACTCAGAGCCTTATCCCAGTGATCGCGAATAACGCATCATGGTTATGAGTAAGAAATTACAATATAAATCATGTTTGAAAAGATCTCTGCAACCACTTGAGTACATATATGTTGATCTCTGGGGGCCATCTAGAACTGAAACTCTAGGTGGTGGGAGATATTTCTTATCAATCATAGATGATTATTCCAAAAAGGTTTAGATTAATGTGTTAAAAACCAAAGATCAAGCAACTCGAAAGCTCAAGGAGTGATGCAATTTAGTGAAAAATGAGAAGCGAGTGGGAGTTAAATGCTTGAGAACTGATAATGGTATGGATGTTGGGAATATTGTATCCTTTAGATCTTATAATTATTTGTATTGGTTTTGGTGCATCAAAGCTAAGATCTCCAGTCTCTAACAACTTATAATTGTGTAAAAGTCCTGTATAGGATTATTATGATCGAGTTGTAATAGAGTTAGAAAAGATTGCTGAACTTTACAGAAGGATTCAGCAAATTACGAGAAGATTGCTAGAAGACTCAAGAAAAGTGCGAGAAGATTGCTGAAGGATTCAGCAAATACGTAAAGGATTTCTAAGGTTTCTAGCAAACAATGAAGTCTCGAAAGGCTAGCAAACATATGAAGATTACTGAAGGCACTCAGCGAATAACTAGATTGCTGAAGGAATGAAGTAAACAGAATGCTGAATCTCAGCAAGGTTGCTGAGATCTCAGCAAACAAATAGCAAATTCAGCAGAGTGTTTCGATAGTATCCAACAATCATCTGAAGCTGCTAAATCAAATAATCTTCAATTTCCAGAGTTTAAGTAAAATCGTGAATTGAAAAGATGATTTATCAAGAGACAAAAAGGAGATTTCTAGAGTTAAAGAAAAGATCCATTCTGACAAGTCAGCTAAATAAGGAAAGAGCCAATCAAATAATGAAGAGACTTGAAATGTCTCTGTACTTTTCAGAAAATGAAGGAAGGAGATTGGCGGTTTGATAACAAGTGTCTAACGGACAAAAGATTCAAACATTTATGTTGAATCTCTGTCTATAAATAGAAGGATTTACAGAGAAAGAAAAAGTTATTGAGTTCGACAATCATGCAAAAACACGCATATACTCTGCTAAATTCAAATCCGATCAAGAATCAATCGAGGCTTTGCTAAAGCTACCTGTGTTCATCATGAGACCCTGGAAGCTCGCTTCTAAGGTTAATCTTTGAGTTCTTTCTGTCTATCAAAGAACTTAGCAGTCATCTTGATCTGCAAGATTGACTAGTACGGGCAACTGCAGTAAAAGAGAAAAGTTTCAGGAAGAACTATGAAGCCCTAATACAACATTCAAGGAGGCTGCGAGGTGCATCCTCACTTCGAGAAGTTATGAGAAGATCGACATCAAAGGTGCTTGAAGGTGCGTTGTGACCAGATGGAGGAGCTGCTTACAGTTCGAGATCAAGCTTCACCTGTTGTACTCAATCTTAGTGAATTCCAGTTAGTAGACTGTAGAGTGGATGTAGAACATTTGTTTGAACCACTATAACCTATGTGTCATTATTTATTTACTGTTTTATTGCCTTATTTTCTCATTGATTTAAAACCCTACATCCCAAGTGTTGATGTATAATTTGCTATAAACTTAAGTACCTCACGCGCTTAAACACATATTTTTTAAGAACTTGCTGAGTTGAGACCTCAACAAGATAAGTGCAAGATCCTAAATATTCTGCTGTATTAACAATTAGTCTGATTGGGGACCAACAAGTGATATCAGAGCGGATGGTCTTTACAAAGTAGCGGCTTCTGAGTTGCTTAGGACCAGGTCCATTTTCCTTGCACTTTCCTTATGTTTTGTGTTAAGCTCGGGTTATGAGAAATGACAAATAATGTGAAGTTGTCAAACTACTCTCCCGAGACCTACAACATCTGGAAGAAGAGGTCGTTGATCACATTGAAGAACATTCATCTAGAAATGGCGTACGTTATCAAAGAAGGACCTATCAAAATCACGAAGGTGAATACTCAGCTTGGTGATAATGTAGAAGGATCAGAATTGGTGGATAAGCCATACATTGAATGGACTAGCGAAGATCGAATACGCTCACAACTAGATTTTGTGGTTATGAAATTGATTCTGAATGGTCTACCCGATCCTCTAGTGTTCGAAGCTTTGGAGTATAACAACGCCAAACAAATTTGGGACTTTCTTGGACCACTATGTCAAGAAACAGACCAAATGAAGCGGAACAAGCTTCAACACTGCATGGACAAATAGAAATCATTCCAGATGCTTCCTGGCAAAACCATAAAACAAATGGAAGCTAGATTTAACTCCATCGTCTGTGAGTTAAAAACCTTGGGGAGAGAGTACAATCTTGAAGATATAAATGCAAAGGTACTCTCGAATATGCCTAAAGATGATTGGTTTGTCAAAGTGACGATCCTCAAAGAGAAGGATCTTTCGAAGATGACAACGGAAGAAGTATTTGCCTTGCTTCAGGCCCATGAATGGGATATCTTACAGACCAACAAGAAAGACGTTATGAGAGCCATAACATCTGCTGAGAACCACATTGAGGATTCAACATACTTCGTTAAAAGAGATGCTCGAAAGTGGAAAACAAAAAAGCCATTCCACACAGATCGTCCAGCTCAATCTGGTCCAGCAAAGGAGACCACCTCAGCAAGTGGGTCACAATCAAAGGAGACTGAGTGTTCCATTAGCGAGCTGGAGGAGCAAAAGAAGAAGTTGCAGAAGTTGTTGCTGAAAGCCAAAGCTAAGAAAGAGTACTCAGCAAACTTAGCCAGCAGAGAACCATACCAAAAAAGAACGCCAAGATTATTCTTTGAATGTAACTCCCCTGACCATCTCAAATTTGATTTTCATTGAGTAGACAAGGAAGAGAGGGAGTGATTGAAGAACATATTCAAAAGGCGTGCATCAAAAGCAGTAAGAAAGGCTCTCCTGACCCGAACCGAGATACCTGATATTCCTTACTACGATGATGGAAGCTATTCCTCAGAAGAAGATGAGGGTAGATGTTCTGATGGTATTTATGGCCAAAATAAATGATGATGAAGATGCTAAAGAAGAACAAGAGGCAGAATCAGCCCTAGCAGTCACAAACGATCAGGTAGTAAACTCTACTATGTCCGGTATGTCTAGTTCAACAAACATGCATGACACTGCTGAGTTATATTGCTCTGACTCAGGAGATGTAACCATGGATCTTCTTTTAAAAGGGATTTCTAAATTTCATGCATTAAAAGATACCCTAGCAAATGAAAATTCCTCGCTGAAATTTCTGCTTTCTATCTTGACCAATGAGATTGAAAAATCTAGGTCAGCAGACGAGGAACTTCAAAAACATAAAATTGAGTTCTCTACTCTTGCTAAAAATTTCAAAATCTTAGAAAAAGATAATGAAGTTTTAAAGAAAGAAAACTCCGTGCAAAAAGAGTGTCAATGCAAATTTTCAAAGAGCATGAGAGATCTTAATGAAATTTTAAAAGCTCTAAGAAGTCCCAATGATTTCTCGGGAATTGGCTTTGATGAAAATGATTTGAGCAATGCTAACACCCAACAACAAAAAGAAATGATTTTTGTCCCAACAACTGGGTGTGTTTAGTAGAATGCTACGGATAAAGGGAATGGTACAAAATCAACAAATACTGTTCAGCAGAAATGCTAGCAAGTGAAGAATCCCCTGCTGATTGATCAACAAAGGTTGAAAAGAATAATTGCTGAGAGAAAATCAGTAAAGTCTTCGAGCGTTACTCAGCAGACAACTCCATCTGCTAGGAAGGTACGTTCACAACTTAGCAAGGCAAAACAATCTGCTGAGATTGCAAGGAAGCCAACAAACATTCCAAGTAAGAGGAACACTTACTTGAGGCCTGAGTCTAAATCAATTTGTTTTTAAAAAACTATGAAAGCTAAGTGCACAACTACACCCTCTCATGCTAATTCATTGCATTACTTCAAAAGGAAGGGAGATGTAGTTAATAATGATGACAAGAAGATTGTCAAAATCACGAAAATCTGAATTCCTAAGGGATTAATCAAGAGAACTGATCCAGTAGGACCCGCTGTTTATCGGATACCTAAGAACTAATCTATAATTTTGCAGGAACAGTGTCCAGCAAACAGAACCTCGAAGAACTTAAATGAATGGATCCTGGACAGTGGCTGCTCAGCACATATGATTGGAGATGAGGATATCTTTACAGATCTTAAAAAATTTAGAGGACCTTTCGTCTCCTTCGGTGACAATTCAAAAGGAAGAGTGATCGGAAGATGGTGCATAGAGCAAAATGGAATGCGCATAATCAACATTTCCCTCGTCAACAACTTGAAGCACAACTTGCCGAGCATCAGCCAACTGAGTGAAAATGGGTATATCATTTCTTTTATTGACACAAGATGCGAGATTGCTGATAAAACCACAGGAGAAGTAAAGCTTCGAGGAGACAGAAAAGGAGGACTATACGTGGTTGATTGACAAAGTGGACAACACGAAACGTGCTTCATCGCATTCAGCAAAGAAGAAACAAATTGACTATGACACAAAAGATTGACACATCTGAATTTCAAGACCATCAACTACATAACCAAGAACAACATTGTCAAAGAATTGCCAAAGGAAACCTTCAGAAAGGAAGGATTCTACAAAGCTTGCCTGCAAGGGAAGCAAACCAAAGTAACCATCAGATCAAATCCTGAAAAGGCCACTTCAAAGGGAATTCTTGAGCTATTGCACATAGATTTATTCGGCCCAGTGACTCCACCCACTGTAGGTAATAAAACTATTCACTAGTTGTGATTGATAATTATTCCAAGTACACATGGGTGAAGTTGCTGAAAACCAAGGACGAAGTCAAGATAATCCTACCAGATCTGATACTTTGAGTTCAGAATGACAAAGAGGTCACAGTGAAAATAATTAGATCCGACAATGGCACAAAATTTTGCAACGGTGTTATAATGGACTTCTGCGCTGATGCTAGGATATGATATGAAAGGTCCACTGCTAGAACACCCCAACAAAATGGCTTAGCAGAGCAGAGGAACAGAACGCAGAAAGAAGTCGTGCGTACAATGCTTGCTGATACAAACCTTGGCTAAAGGTATTGCGGAGAAGCTATAATGACATCATGCTACACACAGAACCGAAGTGGACTGAATGCTAGGTTCCACAAGACCCCTTACAAAATCTATCATGGCCGCAAGCCTTCCTTAGCTCATTTTTGTGCTTTCGGTTCACCGTGTTATATCTATAACATTGGGAAGTCGAAGTTAAGTACTTTCTCTCCCAAAGCTGATGAAGGGGTGTTTCTAGGATATGAACATCCTTCTCACAAGGGTTATAGAGTGCTTAACAAGACAATCAATCTTGTGGAAATAACATATAATGTTATTTTTTATGAAGCTAGTCTAGTGTGCATGACCATTAAAGAGCAAGGAGATGTGATTCACGAGACCAATGATGTCAATGGACAATCGGGCTTGAATTTTTCCAATGCTAAATCGATTGTTCTGACTAGGTTCATGAGTGAAACCACATCTCTGCTAGAGACCTCGGTTGGTCAGTAAACAACCAAGAGGACCGGTGATGCAACTGGTACTGCTGAGGCCTCACAAAATAATCTTCCAAAAGAGAGCATAAGTCAAGGGGGAACTCGAGAAGGAGAAGACATTCAGCAAAACGAAGATGTTGCTGAAAATTCCCCAAATGATGAAAGGAATGCGAAAAAAATATTGCTGAGAATTCACTGAAGCAATCTGCTGAGCGAAGATTTGTCATCATTCCAGCAAATACTAATCCAGCAGATGGACTCCCAGCAAACAATATTCCAGCAGATGACAATTCAGCAAGGGTTCTTGAGAATCTTGAAAACTTACGATGGTTTGATGTTCCTGTTGCAGGAAATATAACAACAGAACCTAGCAGTCAATCAATTCCGGTTACTGAGTCGCAAAGACCAAAGTGGTTGCTGAGAGATCATCCAGTAGATGTCATTTTAGGAGATCTTACTGACCCGGTTCGTACCCAACATAGTGTTATGCTCGCTTGCTACATATCACAGCAAGAGCCAACCAAGGTTGCTGATGCTGTGGAATCCACTGATTAGATAAACACAATGCAAGAAGAATTGTAAGAATTCACGCGCAATCATTTGTGGGATTTAGTGGATCGACCAACACACCAAAGGTGATCGGCACTAAGTGGGTGTTTAAGGACAAGCAGGATGAAAGTGGACTCGTTGTCAGAAACAAAACAAGGCTTGTAGCTAAAGGATACATGCAATGCAAAAGAATCGATTTTGACAAGACATTTGCTCCATTAGCTAGATTGGAAGCAATCAGGTAATTTCTTGCATATGCTGCTCATCCATAACCTTACTGTGTTTCAGATGGACGTCAAAAGTGCATTCCTGAATGGTGTACTCAAGGAGGAAGTCTACGTGGAGTAACCTCTTGGGTTTGAATGAGGGGACAAGGTTTATAGACTGAGAAAAACTTTATATGGTCTAAAGCAAGCTCCCAAAGCTTGGTACGAAACAGTGTCACAATTCTTGCTGAACAATGGATTCAGGAAGGGGAAGATCAATCACACTCTCTTCCTGATCAAGGATGCTGGAGATATATTGCTCGTGCAAATATACGTGGATGAGATTTTATTTGATTCTAAGAATCTAACCTTATGTGATAACTTTGCTCAGCTTATGCAGAATAATTCTCAAATGAGCATGATGGGAAAGAAGTTGTATTTCCTAGGCTTACAAGTTCAACAATCTAGCGAAGAGATCTTCATTCATCAGAAGAAACACACGAATGATCTCATTAGCAAGTATTGCCCCGAGAAAAAAAATACTTTGCAGATTCCTATGAGCACAACATGCCAAATCACCTTGGATGAGGAAGGAGAATCCGTAAATCCAACATCATATTGAGGTGTAATTGGTCCATTACTATATCTAACGGCCAACAGTCAAGATATTTCGTATGCTGTGGGAGTGTGTGCTAGGTATCAAGCAAACCCGAAGAAGTCCCACATGGAGTCAGCAAGAAGGATTGTCATACCTAAAAGGGACAGAGTCACTAGGAATTTGGTACCCAAAAGCTGATGATCTTACACTCGTTCGATATTCAGACTCAGACTTTGGAGGATGCCAAATTGATAAAAAATGTACGAGTGGGACTTGACAATTCCTTGGACATAAGCTGGTCATCTGGTTCAGCAAAAAGCATCATTCGGTAGCAACATCAACAATGGAAGCTGAATACGTGGTTGCTATGAGTTGATGTACCCAGGTGTTGTGGATCAAACAACAAATTCAAGACTATGACATCGGCACTAGATGTATACCGATCTATTGCAACAACAACATCACGATGTGCATCATGAAGAATCTCGTACATCATTTGAGGATGAAGCACATCGATATCAAACACCTCTTCATCCGAGACCACGTGGAGAAGAAGGACATTTTAATGGAGTACATTCAGACAGATGATCAATTAGCTGATATCTTCACCAAACCTCTAGCAGAGAGCCGATTTAAAGAATTTTATCTCAAACTCGGATTGCTGGAGTTGGATGATGTTTTGAAAGAATGAGGCCAAGCTCTCATTCTATTTTTGGTCTTCTTGGATTTTCGAAGTTGATGTGGATTAAAGTTTGTCCAAGCTCATGCTTTTCAAATCTTGTTACTTAGCAATGAATTAAATTTCTATTGAAAGAGATTGCTGAGTTACTGGTTGCTGAGCCGGATTGCTAAGAAGATCCATTACCAAGTGTATTATATGCTGAAGTTTATATTGAGAGTTAATCTGCTAAGTCCAAGCCCTCAGCAGAATCCAGATTGGTTGCTGAATTTAAAAATCAGCGAACTCCCTGGTGATTGCTTAGTCGAAGCTCTCTGCAAAGTGCCTTTTCATTTGTTGAAACCATCCAGCACACACAATCCAGCAAATCATTACAAATCCCTCTAAAGGCAGGAGTATCCAACGCAGTTGCTAAAAGCTAAATTCAAAATGCGGGTTTTACACTCCGTAGGGCATCAACAAATGAATATGTGCCACGTAAGCCACACCCACAATTTTCAAATTGTGGGTCAAAATGCAAACAATCGCACAACTTCCCAACTGTTGATCAGTCCAGCTCGACACCACGATCAACTGTCCATTCAAATTGTATCAATTCGTAACCCTATTGAACTTCTAAAAACTTAGCCAAAATTCAAAATTTCTCTGTTCTTCATTCATCAATCCTACAGTTTACTAAAATCAGAATATATCAATGGCAGAATCATCCAACCGCTCGAGTCCCCCAGCCGAATCATCTGGACGACCTACAATCGCTGGTATGCCGGAAGAACACATGCCTACATTCACATGAATATTCAAGAACGAACATATCGATGAATCGATCGGTTATGGAGGTCTGGTCTCCATTGCAAAGAAGAAGAAGCTAGGCGAACTTACTTTCACACAAAAGAGGGCCGCTCAGGTGCAGAAAGATAAGATTTTGTATTAGCCACTGTGCGGGAGCCAATTTTCTTCTTGGATCTTTAATTGGCTCAAAAATTAAGTCTTGATGAAATACATGATTGCGGAGCCTTTGAAGTTCAGGCTGCACGTGGTTGCTGAGTTCTATGCAAGGACGATGATCATAGAGGATGAGAAATTCTTTAATACCAGAGTGCTCGGCACCAAAATCATTGTAAGCCCTGAAGTACTGGCTGCGAAGTATGGTCTGAGAAATGAAGGAAAGGACGTAGCTTCTTACAATGTTGAGAATACTGAAGAGATGAAGAATAGATGGTTGTAATTGAAAAAGGAAAGCTTTGCTGAAAAGACTTGGAAGGTTGCCACACCCATGAAAACGCTTATTGACTCTCTTAAGGATTTGACCATCATGGATATAAGGATGTTGGTGTGTGAAACAGGTTCACACTCGGAGCTCAGTGCCAAGCAGTTTTTCCTGATGATGGCAATTGAAGACCAAATTTGAGGAAATTGGGCACAATTTATTTACAACAAATGGTTGGCGCACGTATACAAGAATGTGGATATCAAGAAGACTCACGTCTTCACTCAAGATGTTAGTTTTGGGATCAAAATTAGCTATTTTATTAAGGGTTTCATACCCATGGAGAAACAAGTTAGGAGAGAAGATTTGCTGCCAATGGATTATATACCAGTCACCAGGAAATAACAACCTCCAGTGGATACAAAACGTTTGAGGTATCCAAAGGGAAAAAGAAATGTGGATCCCAATGATCCAGTATCTGAAAAGAAGAGCATGACTAAGGAGAGTTCATCCCTTAAACTTCTATTCCATTAACAACAAAGGAGATTGAAGATGAGAGGAAGAAGGCTGAGACAAAGGCCTTATTTAAATAAATGGAAAACCTGTCGGAGCTCACCATGTTGGATCCTGCAATGAAGCCACTACCAAAGAAGAAAAGGACTCCAATTAATCCCCATCAGAGGAAGAGATAGAAGGTGGTTGTTGCTGAGGGGGAAGCACAGAAGAAAGGTACGAGTGATCCTTTCCTAGGATCGACCTTTTAGGTTCAGGTGCCCACTGTTGATAAAACACTTCCAATACCCAATGTTGTCTCAAATCCACAAGGGCCTCCTATTGGCAAAACTACATAGAAAACAAAGAGAAGATTGCTCATGCAGCGTGAGCAAGAAGCCATAAAGAAAGCTCGATAGGAAAAATAAACGAAGAAGCAGGAGGAGGTGAAAGAATTTAAGAAGAAGATGTTGGAAATTGTTAGGAAAATTATCTAAGTTTCCCTTCCCCAGTTGATAGCGTAGATCTTTGATTTGGTGTTTAAGTGTTTTGGTGGATCAAATCCTAAGTCCAACCAGCGTCAGTTTGTCTCTAGATAGCTCTAGTTCTCAAATGTAAAGTCCTGTTTAGGTCTTTTTGAGTTGTAAGTCGTAGCTGATCAAGACTCATGCTGGCTACTGTTCACCAGCATGAGATGTGCTTACCAGTTGAGAGAAGTCTCACCAGCAAGCGGCTGACAGACCCATGCTGACACTGTTCATCAGCGTGGAGTCAAGAGCTAATGACTGGCTACTGTTCACCAGTTGGAAGGATTTCACCAGCAGGAGGCTGACAAATTCTACCAGCAGAATACGTGTTCTGGCTGACACTATTCACCAGCGGTGAAGCCACCAGTCATGGGAGATTCCAAGAGTTAACATCCAGACAAATTGGTAGACTAAGATTGTGCAAGCGCTAAGTCACCAGCAGAGACTGCCAGCACAAGATCACCAGCACGATCTACCAGTCGGATGTTACCAGCAGAATTGAAGATTCACTCTCCCAGAGTCTTAGAGACAAAAAGAAGATTCGTCTGAGGAATATACTGACAAAGTATGACTTTAAGGGAGGATACCTTAAAGTCTATCAGTTCAAGACACCAGTTGCGATTCCACGTACTGACGAAATAATGCCGTTCTGACACAAAGAGGTCTGTGTCAGAAAAAGCAGACACAGGTATGGCGTTTTCCTGAAATTCCTACCTGCTGCCGTCTGAAGTACATCCAAGGACAGAGACCCATTCCGGATGTGTCCAAACGGCTAGAAATTTGAATGGGATCCTGCGTCTATAAATAGGTCGGAGCTACCAACATTTAAGAGGCTTCCCAGCTTCCACGCTTGCACACTGGCTTACACGCTTGCATCCTGAACATTCAATACTCTCCAACTACCGAAAGAACGAACATTCATTGCAAGCAAGCAAGCATCTTTCGAGGCTTTCTTTAAAGCTTTTCCGTGTGTTGATATCTTTCAAACACGAGACTTCAAGCTTCCTGCTTGTAAGTTTAGACCTCACTTAGTGTTCTTTCTCTTTCTGAGGAAGAACATAGCAGCTCTAGAGCCAGCCAGCTCTTGAGTTATTACGGGCAGTTTGCCGTAGAGGATTTACGTTCTTGGGAGAACTCAACACCCAACCAGTTAGAGGAGGAGGTTGAAGTGACGTGCTCGCACTCCATCCATCTGACGAGAGCTGAAGAAGGACAAGGACCGGGAGCGGTTGATCCAGTGGACTGGTAGACGGGGCATCTACCAGCTGGAGATAGATCGTAGGAACTTTGTACCTGATTGCTCTTATAGTGAATTTCCAGTGAGTCGACTGGAGAGTGGACGTAGATCAGTTGATCGAACCACTATAAAATCCTTTGCCTTTATCTGCTTTCAGTATTTAAATTTGTATTTGAAACCCAGCACTCAAGTGCTGGTGTATATCTGAAAACTGATAACTGTGCAAACTAGGCTTAAAATATTCTAAGTCTTGAGCTACCAGCTGACCAGCCAGTCGCCAGTCAGCTGAGTACTCATAGTGCCAGTTGACTTACCAGCTGACAAGGTCCCAGTCAGCTGAGTAACCAGCAGAGTGCAAGAAACGAACTAACACATTTTCCGCTGCCAAGTTATACCCTGATAAACCGGGACCAACAAGTGGTATCAGAGCGGACGGTTCTTAAAGACCGTTCGTATCTGAGTCGCTTAGGACCGTGATCCGCGTTTCCTTGCGCTCTCTATTTGTTTGTCTGTTTGATTAGCTCAGGTACATCAAGATGAATAATCCGAAGCTACTCGACTACAAGTCTGTGAAGTATGATATATGGCGGAAGAGGTCGCTCATCTCTCTTAAGAGCATCCATCCAGAGATGAAAGATGTGCTGGAGACAGGGCCGATTGAGATAACCAAGATTCAGCACCAGCTAGGAGATCGTCCAGCAGCTGTGATCCCAAAGCCCCAAGACGAATGGACTTCTGAGGACAGGAAGCGGAATCAGTTGGATTCCATTGCTCACGAGTTAATCCTGGCTTCTCTTCCAGAGTCGCTGATGGAGGAAGCCCTCCAGTTTGATAATGCCAAGGGAGTATGGGATTATCTTGATAGTTTATGTCAAGAAACTGACCAAATGAAACGCAACAAATTGCAGGTTGCAGTGGACAAATATGAGTCCTTCCAGATGCTGACTGGAGAAACCATCAAGGAGATGGAGGCGAGATTCAACGCCATTGTCAGCGAGCTGAAGTCTCTGGGCAGAGAGTACGACAATGCTGATCTTAACTCGAAGATCCTGTCCAAGATGCCTAAAGAAGATTGGTTCGTGAAGACGACAGCTCTGAAGGAAAAGGACCTGTCCAAGATGACTCCCAAGGAGTTGTTTGCTCAGTTGCAGGCACACGAGTGGGACATCCAGATGGTGAACAAGAATGAGGCCATCAGGAATGTTGAGTCTTCCAGCATTAAAGCTCAGGACGAGGCGTACTTCGTCAAAAAGGACTTCAAGTGGAAGCACAAGAAGCCCTTCCATGCTGAGAGACCCGCTGCACAGCACAACCAGCCGAAGGAGATCCAGTCCGCATCAGGATCTCATTCCAAAGGCGGCGAGAGCTCTATCGCTGAACTAGAGCAACAGATGAAAAGACTGGCTATCCTTCTGGAAAAAGCCAAGTCAAAACAGGGAGTTTCTTCTAGCTCATCTGACGGAAAATTTGTCAAGAGAACTCCTCGTGCCTGTTTTCAGTGCCAATCCCCTGATCACTTAAAGTTTGAATGTCCACAGGTGGACAAAACTGAGAGGGAAAGGCTGAAGAAGCTCTTTGAAGAGCGTGCTTCCAAGGCTGTTGCCAAAGCCATGCTGACCAGGACGGAGGTGCCTGACATACCCGATCATGATGATGGGGAGTTTGAGTCAGATGGAGAGTCAGAAGAAGAAGCTCTCCTGGCATTTATGGCAGCTCTCGGAGAAGAGCCAGCTGAAGAAAACGCTGACAATGAGGAAGAACTGGCACTTGCCGCGGATAATGAGGTACAATCAGTTCCTCAATTGCATATCATGCCAGTACAAATCATAGACGATTCTGAGTCGCATTGCTCCGACTCAGAAGACTTCACTTTAGATGTTCTTCAGCATGAATTTTTAAAATTTTATGAAATAAAAAATGTTTTGGCTGGTGAAAATGCTTCGCTGAAAGGTCAAATTACTGTTTTGACCAGTGAGATTGAAAAATCGAGGTCCATCAGCGAAGAGCTAGCAAGTTTGAAAAAGACTCATTTTGAGTTGCTCCAAAACTTTCAAATTACAAAAACTGAGCGAGATAATTTTCAAAATCTCGTTCTGGAGCAAGAAAATAGAATAAATTTTCTAAATAAAGGCTCGAAAGACTTGGAGGCAGCTCTAAGTCATTGGAGAAAGCCTTCTGATAAGTCCGGGTTGGGATTTACAAAAGATTTGAGCATAAATCAACCCGAACAAATCAGTACTCAAAAGGGTAAGGGCAAACTGGTAAATGCATCAGCACCAGCTGGTAATACCAGTCAGTCCCGAATGGCTGATCAGCATAGGAACCGTAAGCCCAGATATAGAGGTGAGTCATCACGACAAGAACCTCAACTGGCAAGGTCCTCTGCTGACAGGACGCCAGTTCACCCCAGGACGCAGACTATGCCAAAATATTCCAAGGCAAGGAAGTCAGCGTCAGCTGCCAGTGGAATCCGACAGCCAGCACCAGCTGTCCAGAGATTCCACGCACAACCT
>JAPKLW010003142.1:0-14822 GCA_026898455.1 Plectranthus barbatus | reverse complement strand
AGTGCTGGTGTATATCTGAAAACTGATAACTGTGCAAACTAGGCTTAAAATATTCTAAGTCTTGAGCTACCAGCTGACCAGCCAGTCGCCAGTCAGCTGAGTACTCATAGTGCCAGTTGACTTACCAGCTGACAAGGTCCCAGTCAGCTGAGTAACCAGCAGAGTGCAAGAAACGAACTAACACATTTTCCGCTGCCAAGTTATACCCTGATAAACCGGGACTAACAGAAATCACCTTACACCAGAGGGACGCCAATTTTGAGCAAGTGAAGGTAGATGTTGAAGAGCATGCTGAGAAAAAGAAGCCGGAGTTAGCAGCAAAGGAGAAAGATGCTGAGAAATCTACTGTTGAAACCGAGGCTTCTACTGAACTAGTTGCTGAAAAATTGAAAGCTGACAAGGGCAAGGGAAAGGTAGTTGCTAAAAGGATGTTGTTCAACATCTCGATGCTATATCTGTTAAGGACTTTTCCAAGATGCTAAGGGTAGGGGTATTTAATGATCATCCTGTGGTTCCCATCGGGGGAACTGGTGACATTGTGATTGCTCAGTAGACTCCCACGCAAGGGGAAGGGAGTGCTTTGACACAAATTGAACAGCCCACCACTGTCCTAGGGGGAAGTGGTGGAGCTGGTGCTGGAGTTGCTAAAGAATAGGCTGCTACGCAAGGAGGAAGCATTGCTGCTGAGAAGAATGTGGTTGTTGATGAACAGCCGATCGTGCAAGGAGGAGACCGTGTTGTTTATATTTTAGTTGAGAAAAATATTGTGTAGGAAGGAGGCAAGGATGTCATCGATTTTGAAGGAGTAGACAAGGCAGCAATGCAAAGGGATGTTGACCTTGAAAAGAAGGATGCTGATGATGGTGTGAATGCTGAGGATGGAAGCAAGCAGACTGATGTGCAAGGAGAAAACAGTGCTGCACAAGAAGTTGAGAAGCCAGCTGAAGGAGAGGTTGTTGACGTAGAAAAGAAAGATGCTGAGTTAAAGGATGCTGAGAAGGCAACAGCTGCTAAGCTTCCTTCTGAATCTAAAGCCAAAGTCCCAGGATGGGCCACAACTTTTGATTTTTCATCATTGCTGAAGGAAACCATAGACTCCCTATGGCAGAGGCGTGCAACTGCTCCTTCCTCCCCTAAAGTTTCAGGTATTTCTTTTGACTCCATTGCAAGTGATAGGGAGGAAGTCTTGATGATTGGAAATTCAGAAGCTACTGAGGGAGCTTTGGTGGTTACGGAAGGGGAGTCGGGTTCAAGTGCAAATGTACTGCGTGTACCGCTGGATGGACCACCACACAATCGATTAAGATCTAAACGAATTGCTCAATGGTGTCCACCCATGGGCAAAGGATATTTGTACTTTCATCGATGCTCAATTGGCCGAGGAGTTCGAGTCTACTTATGCTGTAGAGTTCACAGGTGATTCTGTTGATCTTGATTTTCTCAAGACTGAATTCCAGAGGAGGAGATTCTTTGACTTTGCCACCCATGAGCTACACTATGAGGATCGAGCTATAATGATAGCCCGCATGGGTTTGAACTACTGGAGGAGTGAAGAGGATTGGCCAATGACTGGATGGATCAGACATCTAAGAGGCAATATACTGAGAAGCAAGTAGTAGCAAGGCTGGAAGCTTAAGGAGCATCGGGCTGCAACTGGAGAGAGCATCGGGCTGCAACTGGAGATCAATCATTTCCTACATCTGAATATGCATCCATTTGCTGAATCTTCTTCATCCGCAATTGTGCTAAGGTCTCCTACAACAAGGAAGCAGGCTGCTACAACTGCTAAGTTACTGATCAGATTGGGTAAAGAGAAAGCTGATAAGAAGAAATTTGAGGAGGAGCGCAAGATGGAAGAATTCGAAGCCCAACTGCTAAACATTTTGGCGTGCCTTCCTACTCGCATGGTCATATATGAGCCTCCCACTCCAAATGTTGAAGATGAAAAACTTTCTAAGGAAAATGCTGAAGAGTCCGAGCCTATGGAGGAAGAATCTGCTAATCAAAATACTGAACAATCTTAGGAGATAGCCAAGTCAACAACAATTCCCTCAACTTCCGGCCAAATGATGACAACTGAGGGATCCCCGGTCATAACTATCGAGCCTTTGAGCTCAAGCACATTCCATAGGGATATCCAGATGCATATCCATGTTGTCATAGAGGCTAAGGTGGAAGCTAAGGTAGAGGCAAAGGTTGAAAAAGCTAAAGAAGAACTTCACTTGTCTTTGAAAGAAGATTTTGTCTCCTTCTCCTCGGACCATTTTGCTGTGATCAAAGAGGGGGAAGACATGAGAATGGCTGAGGAAACTGAAAGGTGCAAGGAAGAAGAAAGACTTATTCCTCTGAAAGCTAGAAGGAACTAGGAGGAAGAGTTCAGGAGGCAACAGGAAGAAGAAGAAAATGAAGAAAGGAGGAAGAAAGAGGAGCGTGGGAGGATAAAGAGAGAAGAGTGAGATGTTTTGGTGGACAGTTTCATGAAGATCACAACTCAATCCATCAGCAATCTGACCAAGACCACCGGCTCTCCTAGCTCTAAGAATGTTGATTCAGACTCCTCTGCAACAAAGCAGTAATTCTTTCTATCTTTAAAAATTTGTAAATTTTTTGTGTTGGGTCTTGTTTCCTTGTACTCGCTTGCTGAAATTTTTAATGGATACTTACCCAGATTGACAACAACTTCTTATTGTCCAATTCTGGTTCAATTTGCTTAAGCTGAACATACATATTTTGTGTAATCAGCAAATTGCATTTGGACTGCTGAGTATGTGTGTGTGTTCGATTCAGTATTGCTCTAATCTCAATGTGTGAATGTTGCTGTGTGTTTGATTGTTGCACAATTTTCAGTTTTTTCATTAAGCCATTCACTTATGCTTAACTTTTTAACGAGCAATACCCTTCTTATTTTGAGGAGGAACTTTTTCGAACATTGCTGAGTCTAAGGGAGTCGACATACTGAGTTAGATTGCTAGATATATTTCGTAAACTCAGGAGTCCTAAGTAAGATTTAAGGCTTTGATTGCACCAAAAAGGGGGAAATTTTTGGGAATATTGTACCCTTTAGATCTTATAATTGTTTGTATTGGTTTTGGTGCAACAAAGCTAGGACCTCTAGTCTCTAACAACTTAGAATTGTGTAAAAGTCCTGTATAGGAAGATTATGATCGAGTTGTAATAGAGTTAGAAAAGATTGTTGATGGATTTAGCAAATTACGAGAACATTGCTAGAAGACTCAAACAAAGTGCGAGAAGTTTGTTGCAGGATTCAGCAAATACATAAAGGATTGCTAAAGTTGCTAGCAAACAATGAAATCTTGAAAGTCTAGCAAACATATGAAGATTGCTGAAGGCACTCAGCGAATAACCAGGTTGTTGAAGGAATGAAGTAAACAAAATGCAGAATCTCAACAAGGTTGTTGGGATCTCAACAGACAAATAGCAAACTCAACAGAGTGTTCCGATAGTATACAGCAATCATCTGAAGCTGCTATATCAAATAATCTTTAAGTTTCAGAGTTTTGAGGAATCTCCTGAATCAAAAAAAATATTTGTCAAGAGACAAAAAGGAGATTTCGAGAGTTGATTGAAAGATCTGTTCTGACAAGTCGGGTAAATAAGGAAAGAGCCAATCAAAATAACAAAGAGACTTGAAACGTCTCTGTACTCTTCAGAAAAAGAATGAAGGAGATTGACGGTTCGAAAACAAGTGTCTAACGGACAAAAGACTCAAACATGTATGTTTGAATCTGTGTATAAATAGAAGGATTTGCAGAGAAAGAAAAAGTTACTGAGTTTGACAATCTTGCAAAAACATGCATATACTCTGCTGAATTAAATTGAGATCAAGAACCGATCGAGACTTTGCTAAAGAATACGCATATACTCTGCCGATTCAAATCCGATCAAGAATTGATTGAGGCTTTCCTAAAGCTACCCATGTTCTTCACAAGACCCTAGAAGCTTGCTTCTAAGGTTAATCTTAGAGTTTTTTCTTTCTAAGAAAGAACTTAGCAGTCATCTTGATATGCAAGATGGACTAGTACAATCAACTGCCGCAAAAGAGAGAAGTTCCATGAAGAATTATAAAAGCCCTAATCCAGCATTCATGGAGGCTGCGAGGTGCGTCCTCACTTTAAGAAGTGTTGAGAAGATTGGCATCGAAGGTGCTTGAAGTTGCGTTGTGACTTGACGGAGGAGCTGCTTACAGTTAGAGATCAAGCTTGACCTTTTGTACTCAATCTTAGTGAATCCCAATCAGCAGACTGTAGAGTGGACGTAGAACATTTGTTTGAACCACTATAACCTTTGTGTTATTATTTATTTACTGTTTCATTGCCTTATTTTGTCATTGATTTAAAACTCGACATTCCAAGTGTTGGTGTATAATTTGAAATAAACTTAAGTACCTCATGAGCTTAAACACATATTTTATATGAACTTGCTGAGTTGAGACCTCAGCAAGATAAGTGCAAGATCCTAACTATTTTGCTGCATTAACAATTACTCTGATCAAGGACCAACATTGGAGTTTATATCATTGGAGTATGACTCTTTCTGTTGACTCGAAGGGATAAAAAAGCATAAAAAGCTCCATATAATTCATAATAAAATGGAGTTGTGGAGTGAATCGATAGAACTCTATTAGAGAGGGTGAGATGTCTACTTCTTGGACTTGGATTACCAAAGAAATTATGGGGAGAAGCCCTGTCTACTGCCTGCTATCTGATATACAAAAGTCTCTCCACTATTTTGGAGTTCAAAAGACCGAATTAGATTTGGTATGGGAAGACACCTAATTATTCACACTTGAAGCCATTCAAGTGCCTTGCCTATGTCCATAAAAAATAGGATAAGCTTGATCATAAAGCCTTGAAATGCATCTTGTTGGGTTATCCTACAGGTACAAAATGGTATAGACTATGGTGTATAGAACAAAATCAGTCAATAGTGATTACCATCAGGGATATCACTTTCATTGAGCTGGTCATGCCATAATTTGAGGAGAAAGGTAGAAAAATTGTGACTGCAGAAGAATCTGAAACAATGAGTGAGTTAGGTAAGGCAAATTATGAGTCAGGCCCAGTGGAACCTAAACCAGAAACCAGCCTAGTTGTTGTTCAAGATGTAAGTGAGCAGACTTCTCTTTCTAACTATTAGTTGGCCTGAGATAGAGTGAGGAGAGAGATACACCCTCCTTCGAGATTCTCTGAGGCAGATGTGATCTTCTTAAGCCTGAATATTGCTGAAAAGTTACTAGGTCAAGAACTTAAAACTTATGAAGATGCTTGTACGAGCTCAGAAAGGGAGCTAAGCTGCAGGCAATGGCTGAAGAAATGTCATCACTAAAGAAAAATGAAACCTTGATCCTAGCAGGTAAGCTAAAGTTTCAGTTAACAATTGGTTGTAAGTGAATATTCAAGAGAAAGCTTGAAAATACAAACCCTCCACGGGTGAGATATAAGACTAGGTTGGTTGCTAAAGGATTCACATTGAAAGAAGGTGTAGATTACATAGAAGTGTTCTTCCCCCATAGTCAAATACTTTTCAATAAGAATCCTTTTAGCTATAGTTGTGCATATGGACCTTGAGTTACTCCAGTTGGATGTAAAAATAACATTTATTCATGGTGATCTTAAAGAAGTGCTTTACATGGACCAACCACCTAGATTGGCTAAATCTGGTAAGGAGAACAGGTTCGCCTACTGAATAGATCTTTGTATGGGCTAGAACAAAGGTCAAGGAAGTGAAATAAAAGATTTGATGCTCATATGTTCAATATTAGCTTCAATGTATCTGAATTCGACAAGTGTGTATACTTGAAACACGGTTATGACTCGAGCTTGATTTACTTATTATTGTATGTGGATGATATTTGGCAGGGAAGCATATGTCATATGTTAATCAAGTCAAGTCAGATCTAGAGCTAGAATTTGATATGAACGATCTTGGTGAAGAATGTAGGATTCTAGTCATGAATATTTTGAGGGAAAGATCTAACGCAAGATAAAGTTATTGCAAGAAAATTATCTTCTCAAAGTCATTGAGGTGTTTGGAATGAAACATTACAGATCACTTTCAATACCTCTAAGCTAGGATGTCAAGCTAAGTGAGTTGATAAAACCAAGCACTCAAAATGAAAGGAAGTTTATGAGTCAGATACCTTATGCCAGCCTTGTAGGTAGTCTGATGTACATGATGATATGTACAATACCAGATATTTGTTATTCAATAAGCACAATAAGTGGTTTATGTTATTTCCTGGGACAAGCTACTAGAATGCTTTAGTGGGCATTCTAAGATATTTGTAGGAATGCCATTTCTAGTCCTAAATCCTTTCAGAATCCATAATTTGATAGCCTTAACCTTGGGCAGATTCTTTCACTGCATGCATTTCTGTCCTCTTAAAGTAATGTATCCTATTACGATTCTTGATATTTAAAGGTGCATGTGTGTGAGAGTTCTACCTCGGAGCTGACTCTTTGGTTGAACATCGGGGAACTTGCCCAGTTGTGAACGGGAAGTAGCACACGACTTCCTCGTATTAGGTCTTATCTTTTGATTAATTAGAAGCCTCTGATTATCATTCTGATAACTTAGAAGCCTCAAATTCTCTTCTTGACAATTAAGATGAACAACTGACTTCGCAGCTCGCTGCTAATCACTGCTATTTCTACATTAATTATAATGCAGTGGCTAAATAAATTTATAAACCTAGAATGTTGAACCCATAGGGAATAATATGCAAAAAAACCCAATGTACTAAAACACAGTTGTTGGATCAATTGTTTGAGTAATTTAGAAAACAGGTTTTGAGATTTTGTAATCAAAGCAAATAAAATAAAACAAGGATTTAAATTCAAATACGGGAAAGTACAGATCCTAGGACAAAAAGCTTATTCTAGATAACATGCATCAATTATCCAAATAATAGGTAGAATACTGCAATTATAGTATATTTCCTGGGTCGGACAAATATAACCTAGATTACTAATTAATGACAATCTCATCTCGGTCTCAAGAATACCAATAAGTTAATCTCATATGCAAATGAGATTCCATTCCTATAATCTAATACTTCTAGGTCGGACAATATAGATTATATCATTCATCCCTAATCCCCTATCAAATTTCACCTCTCGATCCTTCATTCAATAGCTAGACATCTAAATTAATCGTCCCCTATCGATCCTTAAATTAATTCAAAATTATAAAAGAAATACAAAAATCATGAACCTAATTAATTAATCCTAAACATGCATCCAAAATATTTATTCATACCCTAGAATTTTATAGGTATTTAGCTAGACATTGAAAATGAAAAACATGATTAAATAAAAATAAACTTGCACTAAAATAAAAATACGAATTCTCAAAAGTATAAATACTAAAACTCTAAACTCTAACTACATAAATTAAGATGAAGAAGAGATTGTGAACTAACTAAACTAGAGGGGTATTTATAATGTTTGTGTGGGCAATACATGGCCGAATTATACATGGAATATGATTAAATATTGTATATACCTCAATCCTAGGGGTGTGCACGGTTTGGCCGAAACCGGCCGAACCGGCCAAACCAAATTAATTTGGTCGGTTTGGCTGGTTTGAGAAAAATGATTGGCCGGGTTGGTTTGAAAATTTTCAAACCGGATGATTTGGTTTGGCTGATGGTTTGAAGGATGAAACCGGCCGTTTCGGCCGGACCGGCCGTATAAATAATATAATTTTAAATATAATAATGATAATAAAATATTATTTGATAGAAAGCTAAAACATCAATTATATTGATATATATGTTCGATGCTTATATTCTTTCGAATTGTAACCCTATGAATCAACTTATATTTAATTGTTTCTTACAACTATAAAATTATTTATTTATTATTTATCTCATATTTATAATTAATAACAAGCGAGCCATATTTATATTAGTTTTATTTTGTGTTTCATTCATTCAATATTAATTTCTAATAATAAAATTGATATACAAATTTCATTTTTTGTAATATTATTAATTGAATAATTTTCAAACCGTTTAAACCAGCCGAACCAGACCGTTTTAATATGATTTGGCTGGTTTGGTTTGAAATAACTATTTGGCTGGTTTGGTTTGTAAAAATTTCAAACCGTACCTATTGGTTTGGTCCGTACTTTGCTCCTTAAACCGGCCAAACCGGACCGTGCACACCCCTACTCAATCCTCATATCCTATTCTAGGTATATCTTCCTTATTGAGTCTTCAAATCTTTCAAATAGATATATCTCTTAAATCTCAAGCAAAACACGTGCAAATCATCCAAAAACTCGCCAAATCCACTTGCGTTGGTCGACACAAATCTGTTTTGGTCAACGCAATTTACGTCTGTCGACACAAGTCCACGTCGGTCGACATAGATTCCACATTTGTTGACACGAGTTTACGTGGCCGACACAGAATGACTTTTTCTACAATTTCAGTATTTTCTGCATTATTCACTTGTGTTTTCGTGAAAACACAAAACATCAAGCACCACAAACATAATATCACTCTAAATAGATTTATGCATTGAAAACAAATAAAATAAACAAAAATTCTATACAAACTAACTAAGAAATCAAAACAGAAATGAGTGAAAATATGAACTCATCAATCCCCAAACTTGAATATTTGATTGTCCTCAATCAAAGAAAATAATAAATCTCAATTTTATGGAATCAAAGTGTGCAATGCATCACAACATGAAGGGATTTGTGAACTGAATCACTTAATCCATTAGTCGGGATCGTTAACTGGAATATCAAAAATAAATTGCTATGCCTATGATTAATCCTAGCATTCTCCTATTGATTATGCATAAAGGGGGTTTTTGTGGAATATATGGATTGTAGAAACCTGACGAACGAGTGCGCAGAGATACGATCCTCGATCCTTTTCCCGTGCACCAAGATTTATTCCTAACAAATTAAGGAATTAAATCTTTGAAAATTAAAAGATAGTTTTCGAAAACAAAGAGGGAGAGAAGAAAGAACACGATCCTCCTTATCTGATCTTCTGATCTGTATCCCAACTCTAATCCGAATATCTGGTGAAGATTCCCTTTGGATTCCTTGCCCGGTTGACAAGCAAAATTTCTTCCTCGTTCCCAGATCTTAGTCGATCACCACAACTCCCAAAATACTTGTTTGTTGTGTTGCAACATATGATCTTGTGGTGTATTATTGTGTATTTTGATCTGAGAACCTGAGGCCTATTTATAGAAAAATACTGGACTTATATTGGGCCTGAGTTTTCATCAGCCAGACCAGGGACAAGAATGCAAATAGCAAATAAGGCCTATCAATTAATTAATTCCCATGTTAAACCCAGAATATAATTAATTAATTAATATTGATTCATAATCAACAGTGTCCTACCTATTTGCTACCACGTTTTGAGGTACGGGTTGCATGGGCTCGGTATATCCCCACATTTAAGGTTACAGACATTCATTAATTAATTTAAGCTCTGACAAGCCATTTAATTAATTAACATCTTATATTCCTGAGCCAATCCACTCAAACCTTTTCACTTATGCTTCAACTTAATCAGCCTGCAGGACTTTAGCATTACGAACCTTTTGAGCTGCTTAGGGATGTCACCATCCTACACTGGATGTGGTTACCTAGTTCCACCAGACAGTCATACACAAACTGCGATCATCCAAGATATAGATATACAAGCTCAACTGGAGCCTTTCACAGCAACTCAAAGTGATATACAATCTGTGTATACTTCTGTACCTTCATATAGGCTTAGGATCTCATCAAGCCATAGAGATCTAGATTCTTTTAATGTCAGATAAAAGAATCAATCTCGACTTAGGTCCTTATCAATGTGTGCCCCACACCAGCATACCAAGCCATCCAAGATAAGATGCTTATAACTGCGTACGTTGCAGCCTATACCGACAGTTTACCCAGGAACTATCTCAGCTGTGATAACCATTTATACTGAAGCTGCAGTTGATCTTGTTTGATCATAAGCGAGAAGAGGAACAGGGAAGGCATGATGAGGAATACAAAAAACAGGAAGAAGAGCGCAGAAAGCGGGATGAAGATATCAATATGAAGCTGAATCTACTAATGGCTGCTAGAGAGGAAGATAGGAAACACCTCTCAGATGTAACAACAGTCCTCAAGGCACAACAAGCTAGTCTGCTGGCCATATCTACCGCTACAGCAACTTCCTCAAAACCAAAGGTTGCAGATTCCTTGAATCAGGAAAATGAGAAGGATTAGAATCAAGACAAAAGATAAAGGTCATGAATTCTTTCTATTTTTCCTTATTTTGATTCTTGAATGTCTTTTTGAATGTCTTTCATTTCTGCAGTTTTTTTTCATGTACTTGTAATCGATGATATCTATATGAAAAATGAAAAACTGCTAGTTTGAAGACAACCACTCATTGCTTGATTCTTAATTTGCTGAATTCACATGTTCCAGTGTGATCAGTGATTCCTTCTTATTGCTCTAAATTAATTAATTTCAACTGATGAGAATTATCCCATCTAGGGGGAAGATCATTTAGAGTCGGTCGAGTGTAGAAGAGGCACATGTATGAGTAGTTGTAGCAAGAAAAATTGTAAACTCAGATCAACTTCATCTTCTTATCAACAAATAGACTTAGACGTATGGTTTTGACAACATCAAAAAAGGGGAAATTGTTAGGTATTGATGTAGAAATCCTACCTTAATTTGATGTTTTGATATGTCAATACTACATACCAAAGTCTAGGACTTAGAGTTTGTTGGGAAATCTGTCTAAGGTTTCCTCCCTCAGTAGCTTATTTGTATAGATTGTAGTTTTGGTGGATCAAATCCTAAGTCCTACCAGCGTCAGTTGTCTCTAGATAGCTCTAGATCTGGTCTTAAATGTAAAGTCCTGTTTAGGTCTTTGAGTTGTAAGTCGCAGCTGATCAAGACTCGTGCTGACACTGTTCACCAGCATGAGGAACGCTTATGACTGGCTACTATTCACCAGTCGGGAAGGGTTTCATCAGCAGGCGGCTGACAAAGACTCGTGCTGACACTGTTCACCAGCATGAGAAGCGCTTCTGACTGGGTACTATTCACCAGTTGGGAAGGGTTTCATCAGCAGGCGGCTGACAAATCTTACCAGCAGAATACGTGTTCTTGCTTACACTATTCACCAGCGGTGATTTCACCAGTCATGGGAGATTCCAAGAAGAATTAACATCCAGACATTTGGTAGACTTAGATTATGCCAGGGCAAGTCACCAGCAGAGACTGCCAGCACAAGATCACCAGAATGATCTACCAGTCAGATGTTACCAGCAGAATTCCAGATTCTCTCTCCCAGCGCCGTAGAGACAAAAAGAAGATTCGCTGAGGAATCGACTGACAAAGTATGACTTTAAGGAAGGGGATACCTTAAAGTCTATCTATCACAAGACACCAGTCTTATTCCTCGGACTGACTAATAAAGCCGTTCTGACACAAAGAGATCTGTGTCAGATAAAGCGGTCAAAGGTATGGGTCCTTTCCGGAAAAACATACCTACCGCCGTCAGAAGGACATCCCAGGTCTGACACCTTTCCGGATGAGTCCAAACGGCTAGAAAGTTTGAATCAGATCCCGCGTCTATAAATACGTCGGAACCTTCAACATTCAAACCCCCCCCGAAAGACCGAAATTCTTACGCACGAACTAGCAAAAACGCTGTCAAAATACTTACAGAACTTTCGAGGCTTTCCATAAGCTTTCCGTGTGTTGATTTATCAAACACGAGACTTCAAGTTTTACACTTGTAAGTTAAAGATCTCATTAGGTGTTCTTTCTCTTCCGAGAGAGTTCACAGCAGCTCCTGTGCATCCTAGCACTTGAGTTATTACGGGCGTACCTTGCCGTAGTGAGATTTACGTTCTTGGGAGAACTAAAACACCCAGTTAGCTGAGGAGGTTGAAGTGACGTGCTCGCACTCCGCCAGCTGAGAAGAGTTGAAGAGGGAACCAGGACCGGGAGCGGTTGATCTAGTGAACTGGTGGACAAGGCATTCACCAGCTAGAGATAGATCGTAGGACACCTGTAACCGATTACTCTTAGTGGAATTTCCAGTGCTTCGACTGGAGAGTGGACGTAGATCGATTGATCGAACCACTATAAAAATCCTTTTGTTATTTATCAGCTTTCTGCTCTTCAGTCATATTTTAAACCCAGCACTCAAGTGTTGGAGTATATTCTGAAACTGATAGATAACTGTGCAAACAAGGCTAAATATTCTAAGTTTTGATACACCAGCTGACAGGTCCTAGTCAGCGGTGTAACCAGCGTGCAAGAAAACACTTTATCACTATTTCCGCTGCTAACGTTCATACTCTGAAAATCGGGACCAACAAGTGGTATCAGAGCGGTCGGTCTTTCTAGACTGATCGCATATCTGAGTCGCTTAGGACCGAGATCCACGTTTCCTTGCACTCTACTCTTTCTGTCTGTTGATTAGCTCAGGTACACAAGATGAATATTCCTAAGCTACCCAACTACAATCCTGACAAGCACGCAATGTGGCGAAAGAGGTCACTCATTCAACTGAAAAGTTTCCATCCGGAAATGATAGACGTGCTGGAGAAAGGGCCGATCAAGATCACCAAGACACAACACCAGCTAGGAGATCGCCCAGCTGCTGAGATCCCAAAGCCCCCAGAAGAATGGAACTCTGAGGACAGGAAGCGGAATCAGCTGGACTCCGTTGCTCACGAAATGATCCTGTCATCTCTTCCAGATCCGCTGATGGAGGAAGTCCTCCAATTTGACAACGCCAAGGAAGTCTGGGATTACCTTGACAGTCTCTGTCAGGAGACAGATCAGATGAAGCGCAACAAATTGCAGGTTGCAGTGGACAAGTACGAGTCCTTCCAGATGCTGACTGGGGAAACCATCAAGGAGATGGAGGCTAGATTCAACGCCATCGTCAGCGAGCTGAAGTCATTGGACAGGAAATACTCAAATGCAGATCTTAATGCAAAGATCCTGTCCAAGATGCCCAAGGAGGACTGGTTCGTGAAGACTACAGCTCTTAAGGAGAAGGATCTGTCCAAAATGACTCCCAAGGAGTTATTTGCTCAACTGCAGGCACATGAGTGGGACATCCAGATGGTGAACAAGAATGAAGCCATCCGGAATGTTGGATCTCCCAGCATCAAAACACAAGACGAAGCCTACTTCGTCAAGAGGGACTTCAAATGGAAGCCCAAGAAGCCTTTTCACACTGACTGATCTGCTGGGCCGCACAACCAGCAGAAAGAGATCCCATCCACATCGGGATCTAACTCCAAAGGCAGCGAGAGCTCTATCGCAGATCTTGAGCAACAAATGAAGAGACTGGCTGTTCTTCTGGAGAAAGCCAAGTCGAAACAGGGAGTATCTCTTAGCTCAACTGATGGAAGATTCGTCAAGAGAGCTCCCCGCGTTTGTTATCAATGCCAATCCCCTGATCATCTTAAATTTGAATGTCCACAGGTGGATAAAGATGAGCGGGAAAGGCTGAAGAAGCTCTTTGAAGAGCGTGCATCAAAGGCCGTTGCAAAGGCCATGCTGACCAGGACAGAGGTTCCTGATATACCTGACCATGACGACGAAGAATACGCGTCAGATGAAGAGTCAGAAGAGGAAGCTCTACTGGCACTTATGGCGGCTTTCGGAGAAGAATCAAATGAAGAATGTGCTGACAGTGAGGAAGAACGAGCACTTGCCGCTGATGATCAGGTACAATCTGTTCCCCCAATGCATATCATGTCTGCACGCATTCTAGACGATTCTGAGTCGCATTGCTCCGACTCAGAGGTTGTCACCATAGATATTCTTCAACAAGAATTTTTAAAATTTTACGAAATAAAGAATATCTTGGCTGGCGAAAACACCTCGCTAAAAGATCAGATTTCTATTTTGACCAATGAGATTGAAAAATCTAGGTCACTCGGTGTAGAGTTAGCCACTCTGAAAGAGACTCACTCAGAATTGCTTAAGAGTTTTGAAATTTTAAAAACTGAGAGAGATACTTTTCAAAAGGTCGTCCTTGAGCAAGACAGTAAAATAAATCATTTAAATAAAGGCTCCAAGAATTTGGAAGAGGCTCTACTTCATTGGAGAAAGCCTACCGATAAATCCGGGTTGGGATTTAAAACAGATTTGAGCACAAACCAACCCGAACAACTCACTGCTGGTAAGGGTAAGGGCAAAGTGGTAAATGCATCAGCACCAGCTGGTAATACCAATCAGTCCCGTATGGCTGATCAGCATAGGAATCATAAGACCAGATTCATAGGTGAGTCATCACGACAAAAACCTCAACTGGCAAAATCCTCTGCTGACAGGACGCCAGCACACCCTAGGACGCAGACTAAGCCGAATAATTCTAAGGCAATGAAGTCCGCATCAGCTACCAGTGGAATCCGACAGCCAGCACCAACTGTCAAGAGAATCCACACACAACCTCGTCAGTATGCCAATCACCAGCATACTTACAGGGGATCCCAATCTCAGAGAAACTCTGAGAGAAGGATAATGCCTGATAGGAGGAATACCTATCAGAGGCCTGAGCCCAATCACAAGTTTTCTCAAAGGGCTGTGAAGGCTAGCCATGGTGGTCCACACTCTCAGAGACCACGAAGGCAACACAATCAACCGGAAAAATATTTCCGAAACTCTCAGCGGAAGAATACTTCCAAAGGAGTTACACACACAGCCACACCTTCCCAAACCAAACTCACGCATTACTTCAAAAGGAAGGGAAAGGCTACTAATGATATCAGCAAGGGTAAAACCGAGCTGAAAATCACTAAAGTCTG
>JAPKLW010003141.1:32868-44021 GCA_026898455.1 Plectranthus barbatus | reverse complement strand
AACTAGAAAATGATCTTAGGCCATTCTTTCTTAGTACCTACCCTTGATATTATTGGAGTATAAGGTGGAAACATAATTGCCCTAACCATTGTTTCGGAACCACTTTGAGCCTTGAATTCTTTCATGTGTGTTTAGGAACAAGTTGTGGTTTGGGATGAGTTGAGATGAGAAGAAGTGAGTGCTTGAATTGAATTCTCGGAGTGAGTGAAATGATGATTGAAAAAAAATAGATATCTATATTGTGTGGGAAAGAGAACAAGAAAAGTGAAAAGAAAAAAAAAAGAAAGAAAAGAAAATGATTGGAAGAAGGTTGAATATATGTTCAGAAAAAAAAAAGAGAGAGAGAGAGAGTGAGAACTCATCAGATTGTAGAAAAGAAGTCTGTACGTATTTGTTGAAGGGTTGATTGGTTGAATGTTGAGAAAAGGGGTTGGGATGAATGAGTCACTTTTGCCTAAAACACCCTACCTGTTAGTAAGCCACGTTACAACCCGATAAAAGTCCTATTTGATTCTAGAACGATGTTTCAATGTGAACAAATGTGGCAGAGATGAACGATATGAATGAAACTTGTGTACTTGTGCTTGAGTGAAAGAAAGAAAAATTTTACCTTATACAGCTGAGTGTGAGTGTTACACTTTATACGATCACATGCCGGTATGGTTGAGTTCTTTGCATTAATCTAGACATGGTAGATAATGAAAACTTTGTGAGATTGAAATGTGTGTTGATAGATAGTGGTGAGCCGTGAAGCATTGCACTGAGCGAATGAAAATCTAGTTTTTGTTTTTTGATTGAGGACAATCAAAGGTTTAAGTTTGGGGGTTTGATATGTGCGTAATTTGCACTATTTTTGGGGTTTGAATTGAATGAATTTATGAGGATTCAGTGCACAAATCACACACATATCTCTTCTTTTCATTGATTTTCCTTCACTTGGTGTTCGGGAGTTGTTTTGAGTGTGCAGGGCATGAAAAGTGTTAGAAATTCGAGTTTTGGAGCTAAATTGAGGCTTTGGACGAAGCAAATCCCGTTCGGAATGCATATGTCCCGTTCGGGATGACAAAAAACAGAAATCGACGAAAGTGCGTAGCCCATCCCGTTTGGGACAGTTTGGTCCCGTTCGGGACCATGGTTCGGGAGGCGTAATTGCGTTCGGGATATGTCATTCTGGCGTGAATTCGAGGGGAGATTTTTGAGAAGCCGTAGCCCATCCCGTTCGGGACAGGCTCGTCCCGTTCGGGACGTGTCGGGATCCATGGGTTGAACGCTTCTTCCATCCCGCTCGGGATGGATATTTTCAAAGGAACATTCCGTTCGGGATAGAACTGCTGGGCTGCGGATTTCTCAACTATAAAAGGCCAAGGGATGTTACAAAGTAAGGGTTCCACTTTTGAAAACCCTAGAGAGAATAAGGCACGAGATTGAAGTGATTTTCACGTCTCCAAGCTGGGAATTGAAGGTGGAAGGAAGGATTCGAAGCTAGATTTGAAGATTCATCATTAAAATCCTAAGCTTTCTTATTCTCCTTTCTCTTCCATGATTTGCTTTGGGATGTTGACGTTTTTCATTGTATTCATGAGTAGCTAAACTCATTGTTGAGGATTTGGATGTGATTGGGATTGATTTGAATATTGTTTGGATTTGAGTAATTGAATTTTCAAGGGTTTGATTATTATTGTGGATTTGAATTTGTGTTCCTTTCATGATTGATCACCATGTGTTGGAAAGTATGCCTCAATGAACTAACTTGATAGGTTTGATGATTAGAGGGGATTGCAATAATAATTAGGTGTTGTTTCATTTAGAAGATAGGTGAATTGGCATCTAGGTTATTAAATTCTTGAGCTTTTGGGAGTTAATCGAGATTAACATACCTAGACTTAGGTTGAAATTGAGATTAATCTACGGTTGTTACACCGGTACTAAGGGTAATGACTAGAGTTATGTGAATTGACCCAGCTCAACTTATTGAAATTGTTTCGTAAAGTTAGCAAATCCAAGCATATTCATAATCTACCCCAATCCATCCTATATTCCTCGACTACTCTCTCTGTGGTAATCTCAAGAAAGTTGATTGGCATTTATTTACTTGTTACATTAATCTTTAGAATTCTAAGTAGTTTAAAATTGATCTTTCAAAACCATTTTTATCGCGTCTAGATATTAGGTTCCAAAATCAATCCCTTTTACTTAAACAACGGGCGAATTGAGTCTTCGTGTTCGATAATTTTTACTTGATAAAAAAATACTGCATCATCCTCCACGAGCTTGAGGACAAAGAAGCAATTCCATCAGGAAAGCCCAGTGTAATGGTAAATCCACCTACAACAGGTGAGGCTATACCAACACTGCCACTAATGCAAGGTATGGGACCAACGGGTACTGTGCCAACTACTGACACGGTTCAGATGCCTCGTCGCAGTGGGAGGGTTGTCCACCAACCCGAAAGGTACATGTTCGTGGGAGAGTCTTTTGACTTGATCCCGGAAAACAGACTAGATGATACCGATCCCTGGACATATGACGAGGCGGTATCTGATAAGGATGCAGACAAATGGCTGATCGCCATGGATTCTGAAATAGAATCCATTACGGCTATGGATGTATACCAAAAAACTGATTTGCCAGATGGCTGTCAAGACATAGGGTGCAAATAGGTATACAAAAGGAAGAAAGAAGCGAATGGTGAAATTACAGCTTTCAAAGCAAGGCTGGTGGCGAAGGGTTATAGTCAGAAAGAAGGTGTAGACTATGACGAGACCTTCTCACCGGTAGCCATGCTTAAGTCCATTCGTATACTCCTAGCCATAATAGCACATAAGGACCTAGAAATCTGGCAGATGGATGTCAAAACCGCGTTTCTAAACAGGTACCTTGAAGAAGGTAGGGACATCTATATGCAACAGCCAGAAGGTTATGTGTAGAAGGGCGAAGAACATTTGGTCTGGAAGCTAAGGAAGTCGCTCTATGGACTTAAACAAGCTTCACGGTCATGGAATCTGCATTTTGATGAAGTGATTAAATCCTATGGATTTTCACAATGCTCAAACGAGAGTTGCGTGTACCGTCTATGTGTCAGCGGAAGCGTGGTGTTCCTTGCACTTTATGTAGATGATATTCTCCTATTTGGCGACAATATGGAAGTATTGTCGGGCATAAAGGGGTGGTTATCCGAGCAGTTTCATATGAAGGACCTTGGGGAGGCAGGATACATCTTAGGGGTAAAAGTATTGCGGGAGCGCAATAAAAGGATGCTGACCTTGTCTCAAGGATCATATGTGGATACTGTGATTGCCCGTTTCAGCATGCAAACTGCCAAGAAAGGTCTGTTACCCTTCAGACATGGCATATATCTTTCCAAGGATCAGTGTTCGGTGACACAAAGGGAGAAAGATGATGTTGGTCCCTTATGATCAGAGTCGTCGTGGTTACAATAAAGTACACACACGAAGTGCAGCGGAATAGATTGCATTTACTTGTATTTAGATTATTCTCAGCTCTATTTTAGTTAAAGTTTTCTTAGGTTACCTTTTTCAGTTATACACTAGCAACTTGGTCACTAGGTTTTAAAACATACTAGCTCAGAAAACAGTAACAACACGACAACACACAATTTATAGTGGTTCGTCAAATGATCTACGTCCACTCCTTAGCCAAATCGCTAAGAATTTTATTAGAAAGTATACGGTGTACAAAGAGTTGCCTTTCCTGTTAAGCAATCAGCAGTCGGTAGGTCTGTCTGCTTTACGGCTATCTTCCGATACTCCGGACTTTCCTGGTGTGGCTCCGGCTGAGTCAAGGGCGCACCTTCGTAAAACTCGCTTTCACCACTCGCTTGGAAAGTTTAAAGTTCCCTCCGAACTATCGTGTGTTCTCGGCTTCAATGCCCGCCTTAATCAATTTCTTCACAAGAAATTGACTGCTGGATGCTTTCCTTAAAAAGAAAGTGATCCCAATGATTGAAGATTCTTGAATCAATTCAAGAATCACTCAGAAGAATGTCAGACGTGTAGTGAGACACTTAGAATGTTGAAGGCCTTTTGATATCTCTGGATTATACCTTTCAACTGGACTGCTCTCATGCCTTTTTTGCTTCTTGGAATCTTTCGGATATCGAGTTTTTGGTTAGAGAGTGAGCAGCTCCTGCATCTTCCTTTGACTTGCCTTTTATAGTTGTGTCCTCCAAGTTTGAGTCGACAGATCCGTTTAGACACAACGGATCTTTCTCCTTAAATGCAGGTAGCTTTTTACTAACTTTTGTGCTTTTTCACAGGCTTTTCCGTCCTACTTCTGACATGGCTAATCATCGCGTATTGGTCAGAATGGCGGTGTAGCAGTTGTTCAGGTTTGCTTTGCTGAGCTTCTACTGGTACGGGATGCTAGATCTCTTTCAGCATACTTTTGGACTCAATGCGCAGCAAGTTCTTTGTCTGCTATTCTGACTTTGGTTTGCAAGCATCTTCAGTAGTTGAGGACGTGTTTGTCGACAGCTGATTCCTTAGCATTCTATTATTGCTAGCAGTCTTCCTTTAGCATTCTTTGATGTTTGCTTAGATACTTTCAAGCAGCCTATTCTATTACAACTCGATGTTTACCCTATACAGGACATTACATAAGTTGCTAGGCTATGCTAATGTTCAGCAGTGATTGACCATCTACTAAGGTTTGATCCAACAAAACCTTTTACAATGAGATCCTAAGGGTAATTCATGAATATTTTCCCAACAAGTTCCCCCTTTTTGGTGCGATCAAAGCTTATTAGGGATTGCTGAGACTTAGCTTAGAAGTTCTGAGTTACAAGGAAATTTCTAGACACACTATCTCAGAGTCTTTCTTTGCTTTAAGTCCTTAAAAAAATTATTACAAGCAAATCATTCAGCAACCATTTAAACATCCGTGGTTTATCTTTCCGTATTCTGATTCGTTGAGTACACAGAAAGTGTATTTCAACTATTGTTCACACTCGGAAAATCAGAATTTAGACAATAAGATTTTGTCATGATTCTGATGATTTCACATATGATTTTGCAATTACAAGTTCAGAGAAATCATTTCAGAATCATGTTAAAGAAAATGATAGAGAGTGACCTTAGTTCTGAGCATCTGGTGGAGGTTTTGGCTTCTCAAGAGACTCAACTTTCTTTATCGTCATGGCCATTAGTTTCTCCATATGTTCAATACGTGCTCGTTGGTCTTCTCTCTGTTGTTCTTCTAACTTCATCCTCTGTTCCATCATTGCACGTTCAAATTCTTTTTCGTTCAGCAGTAGCTCAGCTTCCTCTGCTTTTATCCTTGCTTGTTCAATAATCCTTCTTTCTTCCCCCTCTTTGAGAGCATCCAAAACAGAAGTGGAGAAAGATTTGTGTGCATCAAGATCGATGCTGAGAGTCATCACATTTGTTTGCACCGTAGACACGATTTCTTCTACATTTGTGATCTTGGTAGCGACTTGACCAACTTGTTGCTAAACCTCTGAAACAGAGGTTTTCACTCCAGAGATTGCTCCTCGGACATCAGCAACCTCTTTCCGGACCTCTTCATTAAATCTGGCTTGTTGGATATCGCGTTGATGTAGGGCGTTATGAAGTATGTTGACAAGAGATTGGAAGCTTACTTGGACTGGTTCGGCGGCAATGGGATCGTCAGAGACAACTATTTCAGTACCGCTTACTAATGTAGGAGCTTCACCATCTTCTCTTTCCACTGTAGAAATTGCAGATGCTTGAGCTGCTACTTCAACTCTTTGTGTGGCAACATCAAGAACCTCATTGGTATCTATTTCCATGTACTCACTCACTATATTCTGATCGAGATTTGAGTCACAACCTTGAGTTTCAGAGACTTGAATTGAGGTTGCGGCTCGAGTGTATTCTTTCTGAAAGTTAATAATTTTGAGATAGTCTTGTCTCCTGGCCTCTTTTTCTCTTTCTTTTTCGATCGCGGCTAGTTCAAGACTTCTAACTCGCAACTTCTCCTCATAAGCAGCTTTTCGCTTCCGATAAGCAATCATTGCAGCCCTTTGTCATTTGGTGAGTTCCATGTGGGCCAAGGACTTCTTATCTGGAGCAAACTGTGATCTGGGCAGGGTCTGAGATGGAAGAAACTTCCTGTGAGCGCGGATGGCTTGCAATCGGGCAATTACTTGTTGATCAGTATACTGTTTCGTGCAGGAGGGCTGGTCCATCCACTCATTTGCCCAGGTTTCTTCGGAATGCCAGAAATTAAGACCTTTTCTAGAGATAATAATCATCCTTTCCTCAAAACAGAGCTCGTGCATGATGTAGTCATAAGTTTTCCATCGTCGAAATTGAGTACCAAGCACTCTGCCTTCCTCTGTTTCTTCATGAATCTCAACATAGAAGACTCCTGCAATGTCCCTATTTACTTCTTGCTCTACGAAGGCTAAGATCTCATCACTCCAATCTCGGAGATCAGCATTCATATCTTCATTAATTGAGACAGCTGCACACCACTGTGCTACTCTTCGTGAGCGAAAGAGTTTGCCAGGTAAACCATCAAATGGAATCCTCAGTTGTTCATTCCTTAGAGTGGGGTATTTTCGTAGAGTTTTGGCATCAAATACCTCGATAGATTCCCCCTCAGAATCAGATTCTGATGAGCAGGTGGATTCGTTCAAAAATCCAGCAGAGGAGATTTCCTTTTCTATTGCTTCTTCTGCTTGATGTTCATTACTAGCATCGACTGTTGTCTCCTTAGTAGTATGGACTTCTTCAGCAGTATCTGCCATAGTCTCGTCAGCTGCAGTAGATTCTTCAGCAGTTGTCTTCATAGAATCATCAGCTGCTATAGATTCCTCAGCAGTATCTTTCCCTGCTTCTTCAGTGATTTGCTCCGATTCTGTCTCAATAGTGTTTTCTTTAGCAACATGCTCTGCAGTAGGCATGTTCGTATCTGCGCTTTCCTTAGAGATCTCTGATGGCCCAGCATCCTTATCTCTGGGATGTATATCATTTGTCTCTGTTCGTGGCGCGTCCTCCTCTGAGCTACTGCTTTGATAAGATGTAGCAGTGGGTTTGCGAAATTGAACCGATTTGCCTTTGGAGTGTTCCGTGGCATTGAAAGCGCCAGATTGAATCAGCGTATCTAGCTCTTTATCAGTCATGCCATCTGCTGCAGTTGTGATCTTGGTAGTGTTGCTGACTGCAATAGGGTTATCCATTTCTTTTTCTGTCAAAGTAGAGTCTATTATTGTCTTCCCTTTCTTTGCTGCTCTGCTTATCTCTTCAGCAGCTTCCTCATTGGGTGTTTGACTAGTATTTTCCTTTTGATTCTCTCTTTCTAGATGAGATCTTTTTACTCTTTCGAAGTTCAGATCCCTTCCTTCGAATGTGATTCTATCTCTCTCCTTTCTGTATTCCTTTATTTCCCGTGCCTTCATTTTTTCTGCACGCTTTCTTTTAGCTTCACGTACGCCTTTCACACGTTCATCAAAACTTTTAGATGATAAGGGTGAATCAGGTACTTTTTCAGTAGTGACAGCGGCTAGCTCAGCAGTTTTGCGTAGGCGCTGACGACTAGACCTTCTGTTTCTGGTGGGAGCAATATCCTTTTGTTGTTCAGTAGAGATTGGAACAACAAGTTGACCAATCACGAGTGGCTGCTGAAGTGCGGCCCTTTGGTCCATAATCTCCTCAATCTGTTCGGTCGGTATCTCTCCGAGAGCTACAATATCATCAAGCTGCTTAAAGCACTGCTCCATTTCAGCGTTCTGAGTTAATACTGCTATTTCCTCAGCAGAGATAGGTGATGCTTTCTGCAATACTTGTTTGCCCAAGGAACGGTCGTCTACTTCCTCATCCGAAGTAGGCTTGTCCGCATCCACATTGGATTTACCAGTCAGCTTCTTTGGCTTCTTGTAATCAAGAGGGTTGGCTGCTTTTCGTGTGATTGGAATAAAATCAGTGGAGAGCAACTTCACTCCTTGATCAATTTTCGTTGAATGCATGACCAATTCCAGAAACTTGCTTATTTTCAACCCAAAATTAACATTTGATGAAAAAGTTCCATCCACAGATATGTGGTCGTTCTTCTTGGCGTGCTCTGCCCATCGTTCGAAGAAAACTCTACCCAATTTCCCTTTACTTTGTCTATGAGAGCCATCATTACTGCATATTTCTTAGCAGATAGTTCAGAATATGATCCGGCGTCGCATTGGAAAATCTTGATCACCAATTCGGCAAGAATTTTAAATTCATCCTGTAGGGTGTTAATGGGTGTGGCAGCCCGGAATGTGATCTCGTGACCTTTCCTATCCTTCATTACTTCAGGCTTCTTCCATAAATTCCAACGTCTTTCCATCTCATCATAATCAGTTACTTTGTAATGAGATATACGTTCCCCCTTATTCCGAAGACCAAAAGTTTTAGCAAGAACTTCGGCACTTACTTCAATGATACTTCCATAAACACAAGTTTTAAAAGATTTTCCATCTTCACTCATGACTGCTCTGGCATAAAATTCGGAAACCATATGCGGATGAAAATGCATGGGTTCAACGGATAAGTATTGAGTTACTTGTTCGCTATCGAGAATATCCATTATCCAATCTGGAATATGTTCAGCAGCAAGACGTTTATACAGAATACGATCCTTCATGATTTGAGCCAAATGCCTCTGCTCCTTTGTGTGGCCGGCTTGAGATTTCTTCCGAGCCATCATAACAAGCTGTCCATACGATATTGAATCATCAACATCTTCTTTCTTTAGAATCCCAGTAAACCCTGGTGCATGCCGCATATGTAAGGGTTCTCCGGTAATTGGTGGAAAATTGAAGGGAGATGGTTCATTAGATTCAGAGCGATGGTTCTGACAAGTAGATTTCTGGGATGATGAGGCTATAGAATCTGTGGCCATGTCTGTGAGGGAGAATCTGGAGTAATTTTTCAACTAATACGGAGACTTTAGAATTGGGGATTTTGCTCGGTCTTTCGAAAAATGAGAAGAAAATGAACAGTGATCAGAGCAAAGGTAGGGTTAATTTTGAATGTGAGATCTAACGGTTGAGGGAAAGTCTGCGAAGTGTTAGATCAACGATTCAGAATAAACGCGTCTTTCCATATAGCTTCCCAAGCTCCGAGAAACACTTAAGTGCTTCTGACGTGGCATCTCCTCAGTTGATGCCGCCATTTGCATGCATTAATTACGCCTTATCGGGTCCCATCAAGTTTGAATTTTGAGTCATCCCGCCTTGATTTCGGATAAGTTGTTGTTTCTAAACTAGCAGCCGTTCAAGAGTGTTGATAGAGGATGGTCCTTCTCAGCATTCTAATTTTCAGCAACTTCTGAAGATCTGCTGAGTCTGTGAGAACTCTTATTTGAAAAATGTGATGATGAGATCCTCGAACTTTTCAGTACTCCTTTCTCACTATTGCCCCGTTTGAGATTATCCAAACATCTCAGTTATCCTTCTCTCCTGATTCATACTTTCAATCTTCTTCTCCTCAAGAAAGTTAGGTCCCTTTCTACACTCATGGGCTCTCCTCCACGAACCATAGATATCAGACGCAATCTGATCCTGGATGAGCCAGGTCTGGATAAGTATTATATAGATGATTGGGATGTGGCAGTGAAGGTCATCTCTTCGTTGCAGTGGGGGGGGGGCTTTCGCAATTTGTGTGTGCTACTCCTCACCGTTTTCAAGAGGAAGTGTTGAGGGATTTCCTCAGTGATTGCCGTGTGGAGCCGAACGCAATCTATGGGGTGTTCCATGATAAGCTTGTCCATTGGACCCCTGACACCTTTGCAGTTGATTTCGGGCTTCCTCGAGGTCCGTGGTCTGTAGAGGACTATCTTGCAGAGGAAGTGGCTCCAGAGTGGCTGGCATGGGAGAAATGGCATCATTCTCCTCATTTTGATTTCAGCCCTGAAGTTCCTGCCTCTGGCCTCCAGACTTCATATTGGGTTATGTTCCGTATTGCCCATGGAATCCTGCTTGGAGAGGAGTCTTATGACCTCTGTTTCTCAAGATCTGTTTGGCAGGTGATGATGGCCATGGATGATGCTGCCTCTGTTGACTGGGCCGGATACGTCTTCAAGAATGTCTGGGAAGCTGTCAAGCTTCATCCGTTCGTGCCTCTGTGGAATGGAATGCAGCTCAGCTGGTTGATGGAGAAGTATTTTTCGGAAATTGCTGACGGTCCATCCAACCTTCAAGGGGCTGATTTTTATCCTTATAAGCCAGTGTCGCCTTTATGAATGAATTCTGTATTAGATCTGTATTTCCTCTTTTGTTTGACTGATCGTGCGATGTCCTTCTTTTGTAATGACTATCTGCCTCAAGGCATGTTCCTCTTTTGGTGATGAATATATGAATATGTCGATCTTTTGATGTTTCTTCATGATAATATATAGATGTGATCTTTATTCCTTCATAGTTTGCTGAGCAGAAACAATTTGTCTACTGAAGATTGGTAGGGGCATATCGGTCATTCGCCATTAGTTTAGCAGACTACATATAGTAACATCTCCCATAAACTGCTGAAAATAGGAATGAGAATAGCATCTCATTCATCCGCAACAATATCTAGTTCCATCATGCCCAATGAAAACAGGGTTTAGGGTTTAGGGTTTAGGGCTTAGTGAATATATCTGCTATTTGATCCTCAGTGCATATTCGTTGAATATCAATATCCTTCTTTTCTTGATGGTCACGGATAAAATGATGTCGGATGTCAATGTGTTTTGTCCTGGAATGATGTACTGGATTCTTTGTGATGCACATAGCACTATTGTTATCACATTAGATTGGTACGCATTCAGGAGAGATGTCATAATCTTGAAGTTGTTGTCGGATCAGCAGCTAGCAGCCGCTACTGTAACACCCCCTTCTAGTCTTCCCAACAAGAGGCGAGTTACAGTCATGGTTTTTCCATATCACACATAATAAGAGAAATCAATTTAGAAATTTAAAACAGAATTTCATTAAGTAAAAGTAATTGTCTTGAAACATATACAACCGGGAAGGAAAATCAAAAGTTCAGAGTAGTGCAACGTGTGTGTTAAGCGTGGTGTGATATGCATATGAGGATGCATATCACAGAACCTTTTCAAAATATGTACAAGTGGCTCCATCTTTACACCCTACACCTTCACATCCGTTGCGATCAACCTGCACGTTTTAGAAATAACGC
>JAPKLW010003141.1:9881-32858 GCA_026898455.1 Plectranthus barbatus | reverse complement strand
TATATTCCCAATAATTTCTAATAAATCCAAATATTATTATTCTTCTTCAAAAATTTGATATCTCCTTCCACAAGACTCCGAAAATTACTTCGATTGATTCATATTCTTCCATAAATTATTACGAGCATTTCCTTAGCTCGAATTAGAAAATCGACTTCTCGATCTCAATTTGCAAATTTAAATGCATTCTTGCTAGCAATTAAATAAACTTTTGCAAAATTGGGAAGAAATTCATTTTAATGAATTAATTAAGCAAATTATTAGCTTAATTAATCTCGGGTTACTTCAGCTACATACTCTGCTTCGGTGGTTGAGGTTGCTACCGAGTGCTGCTTTTTGCTGAACCAGCTGATCAATTTATGACCAAGGAATTGACATGTACCACTGGTGCTTTTCCTGTCGATTTTGCATCCTCCAAAATCAGAATCTGAATAACCACTCAGGGCTAGACTATCGGCTCTTAGATACTAAATTCCTAAGCCTTCTGTGCTCTTCAAATAACGGATAATTCGCCTTGCTGTGTCTAGATGCGTTTTGTTCGGTTAGGATTGATATCTGGCACATAGTCCCACAGCATATGATATATCGGGTCTGCTGGCTGTAAGATATAGCAGAGATCTGATGATTCCTCGATATAAGGTAGGATTCACTGCTTCTCCTTCTTTTTCTAGATCTGCCATACACGCATTGCTGATGGGGATCCTTAATCTCTTGGATTTCTCTGGACAGTATTTAGCAATTAGATCTCGCGTGTATTTCTTTTGATGAATGAAAATTCCTTCATTCGATTGTTGAACTTGAAGTCCAAGAAAATAGGACATTCTTCCCATCATACTCATTTGAAAATTACTCATCATTAACTTGGAGAATTTGTCACAGAGAGCTTGATTCTTTGAGCCAAAGATGATGTCATCAACATAGATTTGCACAAGTAGGATACTTCCTTCGTCCTTAATGAGAAAGAGTGTTTGATCAGTCCTTCCCTTTTTGAAGCCATTGTCGAGTAGAAACTTAGATAAAGTTCCATACCAAGCTCGAGGTGCTTGCTTCAATCCATATAAGGCTTTCCTTAGTTTATAGACCTGATTTCCATTCTCAAAACCTGGAGGCTGCTCAACGTAGACCTCCTCCTTGAGTTCACCATTAAGGAATGCACTTTTGACATCCATTTGCATGACCGAGAATTCATGATGTGCTGCATAAGCAAGAAATAATCTGATTGCTTCCAATCTGGCTACAGGAGCGAATGTCTCATCATAGTCGATGCCTTCACACTGTTTGTATCCTTTGGCTACTAGTCGTGCCTTATTTCTTACCACCAAGCCTGATTCGTTCTTCTTGTTCTTGAATACCCATTTGGTACTTATGACATTCTGATGTTTTGGTCTATCCACCAGATCCCATACATGGTTACGAGAGAATTCAGCAAGCTCCTCTTGCATAGCGTTTACCCAATCTGGATCACGTAGTGCATCCTCAACTTTAGTTGGTTCTTCACTTGATAGATAGCATGAAAACATTGCAGATCCTTGTCTGGTCAGAACGGGGTCATTGATATCTCCAAGAACATCTTCTAGTGGATGTGCACGCAGCCATGCTGGTCTGATTGGTTCTCCAGCAAATCTTTCTCCTCTGAGATTATGAGTATGTTCGGCATTGTCCGCTTCATCCTCAACATCTCGTGCGTTGTGAGTTTGATCTTCAACATCAGGAATTTCTTCAGCAACCGGGACTTCCGCTATAGGAACATCATAGTCTGGACCTTCTCTTTCAGTGGGATTCTCAGCATTTGGTGTCTCAGCAGCTGGTATCTCAGCAACTGGTATCTCAACAACTGGTATCTCAGCAACTGGCATCTCAGCAGCTCCTTTGCCAACATCTTCAGTAGCATTGATTTCCTCGTCTGAATCATCTAGCGGATTAAAGATATCCTTTTGGGGATTGGCCTCAGCATGATCATTAGCATCACTGGCCTGGTCCGTTGGACTCGTCTGAACAGGATTACATTCATTCATAGACTTAGTCGGATCAAATCGTAAATGTTCAAGGTAATTTAAGATCGATTGATCATTGACATCATTAGTCTCATGATTGTCATCCTTTGTCTCATTGATGGCTCTGCGCACTAAAGTAGATTCATCAAAAATAACATTGCATGTTTTTTCCACAATTCCGGTAGTCTTATTTAACACTCTATAACCTTTGTGAGTGGGGTGACCGTATCCGAGAAGAACACCCTCATCCGACTTCGGCGAAAAAGTGTTAAGTTTTGACTTTCCGTTGTTATGGATATAACACGTTGCACCAAAAGCACGTAAATAATCTAAATTAGGCTTACGACCGTTATATACTTCATAGGGAGTTTTGTTGAATCGGCCGTTGATAGAGCTCCTGTTCTGCATATAGCAGACAATCATCACTGCTTCGCCCCAAAATTTAGCAGGTAGGTTGGCATCGGCTAGCATAGATCGCACTGCTTCTTTCAAGGTTCGATTCCTCCTTTCTGCTAGACCGTTCTGCTATGGGGTCCTAGCAATGGATCTCTCATGATTTATACCGGCTTCTGTGCAAAAGTCCATGAGAATGCCGTTGCAGAATTCTGTTCCATTGTCCGATCGAATCCTCTTCACCGTGACTTCTTTACTATTCTGCTCCTTGAGGATTAACTCGGGTAGAGTGATCTTAACTTCATCTTTGGTTTTCAGTAAGCGAACCCAAGTGTACCTGGAATATTCATCAACTACCACAAGAGTATATATCTTTTTACTTACAGAGGGTGGAGTGACTGGTCCGAATAGATCCATATGTAATAATTCTAGGATTCTGCTTAAGGTGTTCTTTTCTGGGTTGGAATGAAATGAGGCTTTGGTCTGCTTTCCTTGTTGGCATGCCTTGCATATGCCTTCCTTACGAAATGTGATGTTTTGAGGTAAACCTGTGACAAGCTCATTTCTAGCAATATGATTGATAGTTTTGAAATTTAAATGATTTAACCTCTTATGCCATAACCAAGTGGTTTCCTCTTTGTTTAGTGCTAGAAAGCATGAGTGTTGTTGACCACTTTGCCAATCAACCACATAAAGTCCACCTTTTCGAATTCCTCGAAGCTTTACTTCTCCTGTTACATTGTCAGCTATAGAACATCCCGAATGAATGAAAGATATTGTGTACCCGTTTTCGCATAGTTGGCTTATGCTTAGCAGATTGTGTTTGAGATTGGATACGAGAGCAACATTAATAATTCTTAGTCCGTTCCGCTCTATGCATCCTCTGCCAAGTACTCTTCCTTTGCTATTGTCCCCAAACACCACAGATGGGCCATATGATTTTTGAATATCCAAGAATAATTCTCCGTCTCCCGTCATATGCGCAGAACAACCGCTGTCTAGGATCCATTCATTTGACATGCCTGATGTCTTCGCACTTGAATCCTGGTTCTCCTGATTGTCGACTGCTAAGGCCGATTCGAAGGGTTGCTCAGCATCAGCGGATGATTCGCCATCTTCAACGATTTTTGCCATAAAAACCATTAGGGCTTCTTCTTCCTCGTCAGTGGGGTAATATTCTTCTTCGTTGTCAGGAATATCTGGAACTTCTGTCCGTGTCAGCAATGCCTTTGTTACAGCTCGTACTGCTCGTCTTTCAAATCTCTGACGCAGACGTTCTCTTTCCTCAGGACTCACTTTTGGACAATCATGCTTCAAGTGATCAGGAGACTTGCATTCAAAACATGTTCTTATCCTTTTTTCAGTAGGGTGTTGCATCATGCTTGCTTTTGCTTCCTTTTCTGCCTTTGCTTCCAGAATCATTTTCTGTATCTTCTTCATCTGTTCTTCCAACTCGCCTATCTTTTGATCTTCGTCGTTGATATTAGAAGTTGATGAAGTCTCCTTGGACGGTGTTGTAGATGCAGGTGTTGACTTTTCCTGGTTATAGAAAGGTTTCCTCGGAGATTTCCATTTGTTTCCATCCTTTTTGACAAAGTAAGCTACGTCTTCTTGAGTTCCAACGCTTGTGGGGTTTGGATGTATAAAGGCAGTTCGTTTTTCTTTGACTGCTGAATGATGAATTCATGCGCCTTTAGTTGAGAGAAAACTTCAGCGGTCGTCATATTGTTGAGATCTTTTTCGCTCATGCTTGTCATCTTGACAAACCAATCACTTCTGGGGTAAAGCTTGGATATAATTTTGTTATTCATTTCCCCTTTGTCATATGTTTTGCCAACATTTTTGAGTTCTGCGATGATAGTGTTGAATCTTTCTTCCATCTCCTGAATGGTTTCTCCTGGAATCATGGCGAAGGATTCGTACTTGTCCACAATGACTTGTAGCTTGTTTCGCTTCATTTGTTCCGTTTCCTGAGAAACTTCGCACACGTAATCCCACATCTCTTTTGCGGTGTTGTAATCTAGAGCTTTATTGGACATTAGGGGAGGTAGACATTCCATGATTAGTTTCATGGCGATAAACTTCAGTTGGCCTCTCTTTTTGTCTTCAAGGGTCCATTCCTCGTAGGGTTTATTCACCATCTCAGGTCTGGGTTGGCCACCAGAGGGTCCAGGGGGTGCAGTGTTGACCTTCATGATTTCTATAGGACCAACTGTTAGGATGTCCCTCATCTCTGCATGTATGCTCTGCAGCTGGATCATGGCCTTCTTTTTCCATGTTGCAAATCAATCCTTGTTGTACTTTGGAAGAGCGTGATTCGTCATCGGATAGTTCTCGTCTTCACCTGAGCTATGAAAAACACAGATACAAGAGACGCAAGGAAAGACTAGGATCTAGGTCCTAAGCGACTCAGAAGTGGTCGGTTTTTCAACCTCCTGCTCTGATACCACTTGTTGGTCCCTTATGATTAGAGTCGTCGTGGTTACAATAAAGTACACACACGAAGTGCAGCGGAATAGATTGCGTTTACTTGTATTTAGATTATTCTCAGCTCTATTTTAGTTAAAGTTTTCTTAGGTTACCTTTTTCAGTTATACACTAGCAACTTGGTCACTAGGTTTTAAAACATACTAGCTCAGAAAGCAGTAACAACACGACAACACACAATTTATGGTGGTTCGATCAAATGATCTACGTCCACTCCTTAGCCGAATCGCTAAGAATTTTACTAGAAAGTATACGGTGTACAAAGAGTTGCCTTTCCTATTAAGCAATCAGCCGTCGGTAGGTCTGTCTGCTTTACGGCTATCTTCCGATACTCCGGACTTTCCTGGTGTGGCTCCGGCTGAGTCAAGGGCGCACCTTTGTAAAAATCGCTTTCACCACTCGCTTGGAAGAGTTTAAAGTTCCCTCCGAACTATCGTGTGTTCTCGGCTTCAATGCCCGCCTTAATCAATTTCTTCACAAGAAATTGACTGCTGGATGCTTTCCTTAAAAAGAAAGTGATCCCAATGATTGAAGATTCTTGAATCAATTCAAGAATCACTCAGAAGAATGTCAGACGTGTAGTGAGACACTCAGAATGTTGAAGGCCTTTTGATATCTCTGGATTATACCTTCCAACTGGACTGCTCTCTTGCCTTTTTTGCCTTTTGGAATCTTTCGGATATCGAGTTTTTGGTTAGAGAGTGAGAAGCTCCTGCATCTTCCTTTGACTTGCTTTTTATAGCTGTGTCCTCGAAGTTTGAGTCGACAGATCCGTTTAGACACAACGGATCTTTCTCCTTAAATGCAGGTAGCTTTTTACTAACTTTTCTGCTTTTTCACAGGCTTTTCCGTCCTACTTCTGACAGGGCTAATCGTCGCGTATTGGTCAGAATGGCGGTGTAGCAGTTGTTCAGGTTTGCTTTGCTGAGCTTCTACTGGTACGGGATGCTAGATCTCTTTCAGCATACTTCTGGACTCAATGCGCAGCAAGTGCTTTGTCTGCTATTCTGACTTTGGTTTGCTAGCATCTTCAGTAGTTGAGGACGTGTTTGTCGACTGTTGATTCCTTAGCATTCTATTATTGCTAGCAGTCTTCCTTTAGCATTCTTTGATGTTTGCTTAGATACTTTCAAGCAGCCTATTCTATTACAACTCGATGTTTACCCTATACAGAACATTACATAAGTTGCTAGGCTATGTTAATATTCAGCAGTGATCGACCATCTACTAAGGTTTGATCCAACAAAACCTTTTACAATGAGATCCTAAGGGTAATTCATGAATATTTTCCCAACAGATGAAATGAGGAACGTGCCGTATGCATCGGCCGTGGGGAGCCTCATGTATGCAATGCTATGTACGAGGCCAGATATCTATTTTGCTCTAGGCATGGTAGCGAGATACCAGTCTAACCCTGGACAGGCGCATTGGACCGCGGTAAAGCACATACTCAAATACCTGAAAAGGACTAGAGACTATTGTCTCGTCTATCAATGTGAGGAGTTGTGCCCTGTGGGTTATACTGATTCGGATTTCCAGGCAGACCGAGACGAAAAGAAGTCCACCTCTGGCTATGTGATTACATTGGGAGGTGGGGCCATATCATGGAGGAGTGCAAAACAAAAGTGCATTGCGGACTCCACCATGGAAGCAGAGTATGTGGCAGCTTCTGAAGCTTCGAAAGAAGCAGTATGGTTTTGAAACTTCCTTCTGGAGTTGGACGTGATTCCTAAGCTGCCCAAGTCAATCACGATATACTGTGATAATTCGGGAGCTGTGGCTAATTCAAAGGAACCACGAACTCACAGAGAAACAAAACACATTGAAAGGAAGTACCATATTATACGAGAAATCGTAGCAAGGGGTGATGTGCTAGTAGAGAAGATTGATACAAGAAATAATCTAGCGGACCCATTCACAAAGGCTCTGCCTCAGAAGGTCTACGAGATGCATGTACGTAACCTTGGGCTGAGGGCAAAGCTATCCACGTAGAATGTTTGATGTAATAGCTAGATTAGTTTAGACGCGTTATACTCTGGAAAACACCTGTATAATGCTTTGAGTATAAGTGGGAGATTGATGAATTTATATACTGAAAGCATTATGATTGGTATATTATGTACAAGGTCGATTGGTTAATATACTGGGAATCATAAATGTTGTATGTTCATCTCCTGTCTGAATTAACAAACATGTGTAGCAAACACAATTATCCTCTTATCTCGTCGATAGGGAGATCATACGGTGTGTAGAAGATCACGGAAGATCGTATGGATCGTTTGACCTAGCGAGATATAAACAGTTATCACAGCTGAGACAGTTCCAGGATAAACTGTCGGTGTAGGCTGCAGCATACGCAGTAATAAGCATCTTATCTTGGATGGCTTGGTATGCTGGTGTGGGGCACACATTGATAAGGACCTAAGTCGAGATCGATTCTTTTATCTGACATTAAAAGAATCTAGATCTCTATGGCTTGACGAGATCCTAAGCCTAAATGAAGGTACAGAAGTATGTGCAGATTGTGTATTACTTTGAGTTGCAGTGAAAGGCTCTAGTTGAGCTTGTATATCTGTATCTTGGGTAATAGCAGTTTGTATATGACTGTCTGGTACTGGAACTAGTTAACCACATCCAGTATAGGATGGTGACATTCCCTGAACAGCTCAAAAGGTTCGTTATGCTAAGTCCTGCAGGCTGATTAAGTTCAAGCATAAGTGAAAAGGTTTGAGTGGATTGATTCAGGAATATAAGATGTTAATTAATTAAATAGCTTGTCAGAGCTTAAATTAATTAACGAATGTCTGTAACCTTAAATGTGGGGATATACCGAGCCCATGTAACCCGTACCTCAAAACGTGGTAGCAAATAGGTAGGACAGTATTGATTCTCTGGTGGAATGAATCAATATTAATTAATTAATGATATTCTGGGTTGAATATGGGAATTAATTAATTGATAGGCCTTATTTGCTATTTTCATTTTGGTCCCTGGTCTGGCCCATGAAACTCAAGCCCAATAGGAGTCCAGTAATTTCCTATAAATAGGCCTCAGTTCCTCAGATCTCAACACACCACAAGATCATAAGTTGCACACAGCAAACCGGTTCTGGGAGCTGTGGTGATCGACTAAGATCTGAGAACGAGGAGGAAATTCTGCTTCTCAACCGGGCAAGGGATCTGAGAGAATCTTCACTAGATTTTCAGATCGAGTTGGGATACAGATCAGAAGATCAAATCAGGAGGATTTTTCTTCTTCTCGCTCTCCTTATTTTCGAAAATATCATTATTATTTTCATAGATTTATTTCCTCAATCTGTTAGGAAATTAAATCTTTGTGCGTGGGAAAGATCAAAGGGCATCTCCGCGCACGCGTTCTTCAGAGTTCATCAATCCAGGTATTCCGCATAAACCTTCTTATGCATAATAATTTTGGAGCATGCTAGGATTGTTCATATGCATATCAATTTATTTTTGATATTCCAATTAACGATCCTTGGCAAACGGACTTCGTGATTCAGTTCACGAATCCCTTCACTCCTAAACATTTAAAATAACTCAATCACTAAAAGAAATATCTTGCAAGCAGAATATTTAAAACTTTCAAAACATACCTTAGGTCACGCAAGATGGAGTAGGGTGTAAAGTACGAGCAATCTCTTCAATCAACTTTTAAAACCAAAAATTTTAAACACTTGAAGTTTTCGAAGCGGTTTCAAACCAGTTTCAAAACAATTTAAGAATAGTTTCAAAAACCTAAGGCTCTGATACCACTTTTGTAACGCCCCCAATTGACCTTCCCAACTTTGGGGCGCGCTACAGTCGTGGTTGATGATTTTCATTCATTTCCTTAAATCAAAACAACAGAAGACTTGCAAATAAATGATAAGGAAGTTGAAGAAACTACATTTGTTAAACAGTTGTTTTCTCAAAACATTCAAAAAAAGGGAAGGAAAATGCATCAGAGAGCGGTGCAGCAGTGTGTGTAGCGTAGTGGAGATATGCATATCTCAGGATCTGTTTCTCAAAAATCTTTACAAAACACCTGCATCGTCTTTACACCGTCGTTTCTCCATCCTTGCTGCTTAACCTGCGTATTTTAGAAACAATACGAGGGGCTGAGTACTAATGTACCCAATGGAAAACATGCCCGAAAACATACATTTATATAGAAATGCTATGCAACTCACACAGATAAACACGGGATTTTGTTGAAAGGAACCGTGTTATCCAAAACATTTTCATTTGCACGCGTGCTATTTTATATGATATTATATCTGTTTACGGTTTTGTAACTGGAAGTTGGCCGACTTCCAAGTTACGATGATCAGTTAGGAATGATTAAACACTCAACTCACTATCATCAGGGTGCACCGATCTCGGAATACACATCGAGACCCGATCGTATATAAACAATCAATCACTTTCCCACAGGGTTTAAGGTCACCACCATTTCACCCGTGCTTCTTATCCTTCCAGGGTTTAAGGTCACTACCATTTCACCCGTGCTTCTTATCCTTCCAGGGTTTAAGGTCACTACCATTTCACCCGTGCTTTACAAATTTAAGGTAGCTAACCTTCACAATTAATAAGAGTAGCACATGTACTAATGGTGCATGGTTCTTGTCTCATTAATACCTCTCTGTTGTTAGCATTCAACACAGGACAGATATAATAGCACAAAACATGCATAGCATCTCATTCAAAACAAAACATTTAACACGTTACTTAAATAGTTTCCCACCTGGTGTTTAGGCTTTGGATATAGATGTTTTTCCCGCTAATTGAGCTCAACTCCTCAACTTTAAACTCCTACAATAATCAGGGATGTCTAAATTAGGATAGATGATCTAGGGCAATAGCGAATTCATCCAAAATCAGATAACCAACTCATAATCACTTCAACCCTAACATGATTCTCATAATTTCCTTCGATCCAAACCGACGATGTTAACGTCTCATTTCACAATCCAATGCATGATTATACACCTTACATGCATCTATAATAGATACATAAACTTAGGGATCAAGCATGATTCGAATAGGAAAAGAAACGAGTCAAAAATCAAGTTTTATACATGAAAACCGCAACCCATTCCGAACGGAACACGTCCGTCCCGAACGGGATGGACGTTCGGAATTTATTGTCCAGCCGAGGGCTGTCCCGAATGGGACACACCCATCCTGAACGGGATGGGTACCCTGCTGTTGAATTTTTTTGCCGATACGTGTCCCGAGCGGGATGCTTCCGTCATCCCGCTCGGGATGCGTCGTCTTCTTCGCGAACTCGCCGGAATTTACGCCTAAAACTCGACATATAAACCATTCCAACCATCCGATGATATATGCAATCATATAAAATAAATCCCTAGACTCCCTAGAGTACGAATATCGCCTTCAAACACGAATTTAACACCAAAAAGAAGGGTGTAGAAGGCTCACCGGAAAACCTTCTTCACGGCGGCGGCGAGCTTTTCCGGCGACCAAACTCAAGGTTCTTGGTATCAAAATTCTCCTTAACCTTCATAGAACACGAAAATGCAACCAAATCTCCGATTAGACTCCGATCTAAGGGAGTTTGTTCAGCAAAATGAGAAAAGAAGAACCAAGAACCCACCTATCTTCTCTCTTCAATATCTTCTTCGTTTCTCGTCCTCTCGGAGCCCACTTTATATCAATTTGAAGCTCGGAGGAAGAGCTTTCTAATGGTGGTCACGGTTTGTCCGGCAATGATTGGGTTAGGCCGGAATCTGGCTGGAAAAGTGGTCTGACGGGGAGGGTTGGGTTTAGGAGAATTGGGGAAAATTCTCTTCTCTCTCTCTAAGCATGTATTATAAGGTAAGGATATAATGCATAGTTTCCATCATATTATTAATTCCCTTCTCCAAACTCCTATAATTAATTTCTTAATATATATATCTATGCATAATTCTATCTTATATTATAATATTACTTCTTTCTCATAAATATGAATCCCAACATACAAGTATAACCAAAATCCAATATTAATTTCTATCATTTTACAATCCACCTTATTACTTCCAAATAAATCTTGGTAATTCCTTCAAGATTAATAATATATATCAAAGCTCAACAACATAATTCAACTTTCCATTCCCAATCAAATAAATCGAATGCTTCCCAAATAAAGGAAATTCCCTTTATTAAAATTAATTGATCAATACAAAAGCTTAATTAAGTTTGGGGTATTACATGGTTGTTGGAAATAAATGATAAAATAATTATTTTTTGAAATTGGAAATAGCTTTAATAAAGTTGATTTTGTCTTGCAGCCGAAAATGGAAGAGAGAAAAAGACAAAAGTACAAAGTAGCTAGAAAACTTATATTTTTATTGTTGTGGTTATAAAATATAGCAAATTATTCAAAGTGGTCACTTTTATGTATTCTCACTCAAATTAATATTTATTGTAGAGCGGAAATTAATTTTTATTTTAAAAAAAATGAGAGTAATTTAATAAAATAGACAAAAATAAGATAAAATTGATTTGACTGCGATGAAAATGAGATTAATTTGGCTCGGATTCAGAGTATTTATTTTGGAGGAAATAATTTAAAATAACAAAAAATAAAAGTACATTCAAAAAATTACAACTCTTATAAATAAATGCACAAAATAGTAAAAGTTAAATAAAAAGTCCAATTTACCCTAAAAGATCACTTTATTATTAGAAAGTGTCTAATCAAATATATCAAATTCCTTAATTTTGTTAGAATTAAAACAGATTGATTCATTTCCTTTTTTTAACAAAATTAAAGTAATAACATGTTTTAATGGTAGAAATAATCTTAAATTCACGTCAACATGCAAATTAAATAATTTACAATTAATTGATGAAATGTAATTTCACACCAACCTTTAATTAATTTAATTTATATCCCCTTTTAATTATAAACTTAAATTTATTCCACCATTTAATTAGTTGAATTCACATGTATCATGAAATATGAATACACGCCACCCTTTAATAATTTGAATATTTTTCTAAATGAATTAGTAATTCCTATTTATGCTAATACTTTTTAATTAAATTGACTCAAATTTTGAATAATTCAAAATGAAAGTTGTTGAGTTTCTTTTACGAAAATTTCAGAGCTTTTAGAATCGTGATTAAATGAAATAACAAGTACAATAAATAAAGAAATAAATATGAATTCGCTTTAATTTGAATTTGAATTTAATTATTTTTAGACTTACAATTAAAATTTGGACTGTGAAATTAAAACTTAATTTATTTATTTAATTTTTCGCACCAATAATGTGGGATTTTGTGAATCTTTGAAAAAAAAAAACATTCAAATGACATGTTATATATGGAATTTAGGTTTGAATATAAAAAGTAAGAGTAAGTAGACAATTTATTATTTTTTACATTTTTTCATAAAAGTTAATATTTTTTCATCTCCTATAAGAGAATTTGTTATTTTAAAATTTTCTTCTTTATTTTGTGTGTACCTTATACTACCGTCATAAGGAATTACCTTAAATTTTATTAACTCAACTTGACACTAAACTAAATGTGGCATCTTCTTGGAACTCACTATCTTCCCTTCAATTATAACACTTACCGCAAATCAATCAAATCAGAATTTGGGGAAAACGTGTTATTATATCCTCCCTCCGTTCTAAATTAGTTCATTTTGATTTCGGCATAAAAATCAATTTTATGAGTGTAGTGGAATTAATATTTTATTGATGTGAGGAGACTTTTTCTATTTTAGGAAAGTAGATTAATCTGGTGGGACATTATCAAATAGAAATATGGACTAATCTGGCGGAATAGAGGGAGTATAATATATTTTTTGCAGATTTATATTCTAAACTATTCTTATTATTATTATTATTATTAATATATATATATATATATATATATATATATATATATATATTAAAACTATCAAATTATTTTAAATTTATTACAAGATCAAATGTTTGGCAAAGTAAGTTCGAAAAAATTACAATAATTTTTAATATATTTATATATCAACAAATTATTTTATAAATATGCATAGAATTGTCTCATGAGCCATTTCCAAAATTGAAATTTTAATTATATCGTGAATTTGAAAAAAAAAATGATAATTTAACATATATTTTATATAAGGGTGATTCTAAATGCAGCCACAATTTTGCTAAACGCAGCCCCCTAAAAAATAAAATTTTAAATTATTACATGAAATTACAAATTTATCCTTGTAGCCCCCAAATAAAAATTATAATTAAAATAATACAATAAATCTAAAATATGTAGCCCCCATCTCCCATCTCAATCTACAAAATATAAAAATTAAAATCCTGAAACAGATATACAATCTCATTTCTATCTTACAGTCGAGCTTTCTTCCATATCTTGAATGATCACAATGCCGGCCGCATGGTCCCATATCTTCTCCTTGTAACCAGCTCGTGCGAATTTCATGAATATCTCAATGTCTCCTCGGGCTATGGCTGCATACTTCACCATTGAATACACTCGCAGCGGCTGGTTCCTGCAAGAAATGCTGAGTTTCTTGCTTCTAACCCCTCACATGAGAAAAGAAAAGTGAGATTTATTTACCTGAAGCCAACACTATAAGCTAGCTCTGCAGTGAAGGAATGGCTGGAATTTGCTTTCTCAACTGGCTCACACAAAGTTGCTAGGGCTGATTTATCAATGGTGGAGACATTGATTTGTCTAGCAGAGTTTGGCAACACAAACTTCTTCTTTTTCTGAAGCAATGGCTGCATCCATGCCACCCCACTTCCTTTCCTCACATACATCACGCATCCTTTCTCTGTCGGCGCTGACGGTATTCGAGATACGATTCTACGATAGCCATTCTGATAACTAAGCCATTCCTTGTTCATATAAGCATAAAAATAATGAATTCTAAATCTATCTATTATGTTTACTTTTTATTATCTCTATCTATTATAGATTTTTTAGATGAGATTGTATATTTGCTTCAGGGTTTCAAATTTTATATTATGTAGATTGAGATGGGAGATGGGGGCTACATATTTTAAATTTATTTTATTATTTTAATTATAATTTTAATTTAATTTGAGGGCTACAAGGATAAATTTGTAATTTTATATAATAATTTAAAATTTTATTTTTTTAGGGGGCTGCGTTTAGCAAAATTGTGGCTGCATTTAGAATCACCCTTTATATAATTCATAATAGAGTCCAGCATTTACTCTCAGAGTCTTAATTTAATTCCCAAGTCAAATGATGGGGGCTAAACGCATTTCTTCAATCATAGTTAACTAAATATCATAAAAAAGAAAGAGAAATATATCCACAGTTGATAATACTTACGAACTAATCCGTATTAATAAAAATATTAAATTTTATCTTTCATATTTAAAGAATAATATTTCGTTAACTTTTTTTATACCATCTTATTTTATATTCTTATTTCTTTGATTTTACCAACTTTGTTGTTTTATTTAAAAAATCATTTAATGGTTTAGCTATAAAATACTATAAAAATTGATCATTAAAAATAATAAATTAGATTATAGAATCAAAACAAAGTAAATAATAAAATATGGAAACTATATACTCCCTCTGTCTCGTATAAATTGTCCATTTTTACTTTTTCGTCGGTTCTGTGATATTAGTTCACTTTCTTAAAATAACAAATTTTTCACACTCATCAATAAAATATTCATCCCACTATCACTCACACCAACTCACATATCTTGGATATTAGTCCACTTTCCTAAAACAACAAGTTTTTCAAACTCATCAATAAAATATTCATCTCACTATCATCACACCAACTCACATATCTTAGTTATCGTATTCGGTCAAAATGAGATAATTTAATCAGGACTGGGAGTATATAATAGAGAACTCTATTGGATTTTGTGAAGCGTAGACTCTACTTACTACTTGTGCTAATATATATACTTTCGACAGCAAATCTTAATGATATCTTCGTGTTTTTTTATATTATTTTTTGGAAATAGTATCTTCATGCATAAGATCTATCAACGATTTTTCTCAATTTATTTTTAACATTTACTAAATTATGTAATTTTTTCTTCTATTCTTTAATCATATATATTACAATTTGCACCATAAGGGACAAAAGGGAATACAGCTATAATTTTATTTTATTTTAGGACAGGAAGGTCTGGTATGGGTTATGGGAATCGTTTTTTAATGCTTAATTATTTAATACGTACGTACAGCTATTTAATTCGCATTCATAATTTTGCATAGTATTACCGATAACCCGAAATATTGACTATTGTAAATGCAATAAATATCAGACGGTCATTTTCAATCAAATGTCACGATGCAGTTTTCAGTCTAGAAATTTCATGCATATAACTTAGAAAGAGACAACATGGACTACTATTATATACCTTATATTATTATTGAGGGAAAAAAAATTATCTAACCAAGAATCCAAGATAATTGAGATATTTCTCACTCATCACTATTACAATAACAACTTATATGTACAAGCATACTTGCCCATTTATAATCGTGTTTGAAATGTGTACTACTAGCTAGATTTACACTCGCTTATTGCACTATTAAATGTTCTTCAAAACAATGTACAAATATTTTAATTCAAAATAAGATATGAAAATATTAAATTTATTTAATAAATTTTCACCACGTATATTATTTATTTAGATTTGCATTCAAAATAAAAATATTTGCATTTAACATTTGTTAACTATAAAAAATGGCAGTACATACAAAATTATAAGTTATCTCACAATATTTGTCTATATTTGTAATTTAATATCTTTCACTAAAAATTATGATTTAGTTTTAAAGCTTGTTAATTTTACCAACGAAATAGCCGAAGTTCATAAAATTATAAATATTATGTTATTTTTGTAAAACTAAATAGATATATAAATCAAAATGCACTAATAATTCATAATATGAAATTCAAAATTAAAATATAAAATGAAAATTTTAATATCTAAATTGCATTTAAATATATTTGTTTTGTACTCCCTCCATCCCACTTCAATTGTCCATCTTTTCTTTTTCGTCTGTCCCATTTAATTATTCACTTACTTAAATGGAAAGCTTATTTTCACTCATTAATAAAATACTAATTTCCTCTATCTCTACTCATATTGGTTACTGTGCCGAACTCCTTGGGGACAATTCTAGAGGGACGGAGGAGTAATATATTTCCTAGATATTTCCATTTATAACTTAGAAAGAGACAACATGGACTATAATTATGTGCCCTATATTATTGGGAAAAAAAATTATTATCTAACCAAGAATCCAAGATAATTGAGATATTTGTCACTCATCACTAATACAATAATAACTTAAATGTACAAGCATACTTAGCCATTTAAAATCGTGTTTGAAACATGTACGTTATAAATACAAAAATATACATATTAAAACAATATATGAATATTTATGTATAAAATGAATCGAAGAAAATCCCACATACATACTGTGCCATGTCAAACGAGGCTTCACATTTCTAAACCAAGAAATTGGAAAATAAAATTTCGTGTAATTTCACACTGAAGCTTCCTTGATGATGCTCCACTGGTCAGTGATGGGAAGATTCGTAAACCCTACTCTCATCACTATTACACATTTATCACGTTTCCATTTCCTTTATTTATATAGTTTTTTTTTCCAATTCTTGATAATGACTACCAGCGGTTTAGTATTTAATTAGTAGAATAATACAAGGTTAGCGTTTAAACGCAGGTATTTATATTAGTAATTTGTAGCTGTGGGGGCCATTAAGATCTAATTTTATATAAATAAAATTCTTATTTTAAATATTTTCAATTTTCAACCCCTGCCTGCTGCCATAACGCAATTGCTGAAGGACATTTTTTAAGTTGAAGATGGAAAATACTATATTACCCTATTCTAAACCAATAATAGTTCCGATGATTCATGATTTGAAGTTAAGTGAGGGTATTCGCGTAAATCAGCATCTCACTCCCATTGCTATATATTCAGCTCAGTACAAAATCAACTTAATCAAGCACTCATCAAATTTGTTCCACGCTTCTTCTTCAGTCAGATAAAATGTCTGCACTAACCACCACCACAACGGCGGAGCAAGGCGGAGAAACGGGGTTCTCTGATTTGCATCCGGACATCATAAAGTCCCACATCCTCGGACGTCTGGACGGGCCGGCTCTCGGGTCCTCTGTCGCCTGCTCCCCCACCCTTCGTCGCCTGTCCGACGACGAAGGCCTCTGGTCCAACATCTGTCACACCACGTGGCCATCCACAACCTCTTCACGGCTGCGCCGTCTCATCTCCGAGTTCCCAAATGGCGGCCCCCGCGCATTCTACTCACAAGCCTTCCCAATCCTGACCGACCGCAACGTCGCCCACTCACAATCCGAGCCGCCGCCGGAGCTGATCTCTGCAGTCGACGTGCACTACAAGAAAAATCTCATCTTCACAAAAATTCAAGAGACTGAGACCGTCAGCGGGTGGTTTCGGTGCTCGCCGTTCAGAGTCGATCTCCTCGAGCCCAAAGACATGGTGCCGACGACGATCAAGCACCCGAAAGGAGACGAGGAGTGTGAAGAAATGATCGCGGATATGAGTTTAAGCTGGGTTCTGATCGACCCGGTAGGGCGGCGGGCGGTGAATCTCTCGTCGCAGCAGCCGGTGGCGGTGCAGCGGCACTGGCTGACCGGGGAAGTGCAGGTCCGATACGCATCAATCGTGGCCGTGGATGGCGCTCACGTGCAGTGCGGGATAGTGGTGACTTGCGGCGGGGCGGAGAGCGGGGAGATGCAGGTGAGAGAAGTGAGCTTAGAAATGGAGGACGTGGATGGAATGCACTTGAACGGGAAGGAGAGCTTGGTCTTTTTGCAAGGGGCGTTGGAGGGCAAAAAGGGAACGGGGAGGAGGAGGATAGAGGAGGGGCAGCGGAGGTACAAGGAGTATGTGGAAATGAAGAGAGAGAGAAGAGAGAGAGAAGAGAGGGCGGAGGGGGCGTTAGATATATTCTGCGTGGCATTTGGGTTATCGATTTTTGTTGCTTTTTGCTGCTTTATTCTATACAGATAGCTAGAAAAAATACGCATAGCTTTCATATTGAAAATAGTATAAATTAGGAGAAGAAAAGGACAGAGATATTACTTTTATTAGTGGAAGAAAATATTACTATTTGAAGGGAGTCAACTTGTAGCTCCGAATTAGGCGAGTTCATATTTTCTGGGAACAACAGAAGTTCAAATGTTTCCCAACTTTATTTTGTATAGTGATAATTTATTCAGATTTTTGTTGCTGAAATACGATCCCACGTTTCCTTTACCGAGCAATAGATTACTTTTACTGAAAAAGAATAAAATAATGATGCTGCATTCAAAATAAGTTAATGTTCTCAACAATAACAAAAAAAAATCATCATCCACAAAATCCGTAAATTACTTGAACCACCTCAACTCGAAAGAGCTTCAAGAGCAATTTCTGGAATTTCCATAGTTCACAACTTTAAATTCTTTTAATAAATACAAATCTGTAAAATCAGTTCACAACTATCATTTCTACTAGAAAACGAATACCGAGTTGTAAAAAGAAAAGCTAAAACACTGCTCTCAATCCTTAATCTAGTTTCTTTTTCCGTATATGTGATGCTTGAGAACCCACCATCGGCATTGTTCATTGTATTGCAATGAATTCTCGCAATCTCCGATGCTTTTACCTTTGCCATCTCCGAGTCATCAAGAAATCAACAATCTGCTACTGGTTCAGGAGGGCCTCTGGCTATTGGCATGCTGTTACGGGAACCCCCTGACCGTGGCTTAGCATAGTCCACAAAAACAACACGCCCACTAAGTTGCTGCAGCAGCAATCATGTTAAAATCTGAAGTGTGCAAGCTGAATGGGGAATATAAAAAGTAGAAGTGAACAACCTTTCCATTCATTTCAGCAATAGCTTTCTCAGCTTCATCTTCTGATGCATAAGTAACAAACCCAAAGCCCTTTGATCGATCTGATACTCTATCCATCACTACTTTGGCTGGCAAAATGAAAGTTATAGAAGTCAAAATAAATTGGCTAATGGGAAGGCTAAAATGATGGCCATATGAAATACACACCTTCAATAACTTGACCATATTGAGAAAAGGCATCAGACAATCCCTGATCGTTTGTGTAAAATGATAGGCCTGTATAAAGTTCATGCAAGAAATCAAGAATGCCACAAGATTCCCAAGCACAATCAAGTAATACTTGAATTTGTATTAAAACTAGACTAGACTCAACCATAAATCGGACTCGATTGATTTCATTTGATAGCATGTTTATGCAAGATTTTACTTAATTGGCTTGAATTAAAAAACCAATGATTGATTTGCGGGCAGTGGCAGTAAGATTTGAAAGGTTTAGGAAGGAAAGTTAACTCTACTAACGATGGCAAGCTAGAACAAGTACATGAATCCTGTGGGAGAGGTAAACTGTTGTCGGTTGCTAAGTAAAAAGCCATGCTTGGGAGGATATCAAATTTCTATCAATCATCACTTCATTTCGTAGGATCGGACCCTTGCCCAAGTTTCATATAATCTAATTCAAGCTCAGGCTCAAAACCATCAGTTGATTACTTGACATGTTTTACACCCTTAACCTAGAAGCTCACACTGTGAGCTTTTTGTGTAATCCATGTGGACGCAAGCCTGCAATAATTTCTTCTAGAAAAACCTCAACATTCTCAGCCACCAGTTAAAAAAGAAAAAGTAAAGAAAAGAAAACTAGAAAGTTACAACAGCGGCAATCTAGTGCAACATAAACTGATGGTTCAGAGTTTAGACTGTAGCCTGAAAACAGGAACTCTTAGCACAGTGTATATTGCTCAACGATATTCTCCCCAAACAAATGGCAGAGAGCTCAAAACTTCAGATTAAGACACTTAATACAAACATAAAAGGACTAAATGAAGGGCACCACAAACAATCCTTTCCTAAATTAGTTTTTCCCAGCCCAAATCATTGCTCACAAAAATGTGTTACCAGCTACTATTAGTGGTGGGTAAATTCACAGTCACACACTCCTCTACTGAAATTCTCAACAGCAAAAATAACCTTATCACCATTAATCAAACCATGCATTTCAAAATTGAAGTTACGATGAGCGATCATAAACCCCAATTACATCAAACAAAGAAATTAGTAGTATAATAGATCACATACGAATACATCACTGCAATCTTATAGCATATAATGGAAAGGGTAATAACGCAATTCGCTCAGAACTCCTTCCCAATATTTAGGTGCTTACCTCCGACGAAGAGCTTTGATGCTATGCCCCTAGAAAATATTAAAAGGGGGGCAATTACTGAAGACGCCGTGGCAATATTTGAGTGAGATTTGGTAAGACGAGAGGTAAATATGATCTTATTTGATAGTTTTCTAATCGCCGCCATGGTTGATGGCTTCTGAGAATGCGTAGAGGTTTTCCCCAAAGAATTTATAGAGGTTTTAAGTTCTTGAAATCTGGGGTCTTTCCCGAGTTTCAAGTAAATGTTGGTGCTAATATGCAAATATTTATTTCATAATTTTTAATTATACTTTGGGGTATAGGATACCCGTACCCGACCCAATATCCTGAACAAAATGGCCGAACCGACCCTTTTGTCGACGCGCACACATTCTGTACCTCACTGAGTGACTAGTCGAAGACGAATCAATGGCGCGTAGAGAGGCGGTGGCGACTGCCGACGGCGGGCCGCCGGAGGTCACTCTGGAGACTTCGATGGGGCCGTTCACTGTCGAGATGTACTATCACCACGCGCCTAGAACCTGTGAGAACTTCATAAAGCTCGCTCGCAAGGGCTACTACAACAACGTCAAATTTCACAGAATCATCAAGGTTTTTCATCTTTCAACATACCTATTATCTCTCGCTCTAGGAAGACACTTAGTTGATTTTTTGCAATTTTATTTGTTTGGAGATGGTATTTTAGTTTGTTTTTAGGATTTTAATGTATAATTTTGTGGTGTTCACAGGACTTTATTGTGCAAGGAGGCGATCCTACCGGAACTGGTAGGGGCGGTGAATCCATCTACGGGTTTGTGTGCTTTCACTTCTTTCTCTTTCTCTGTTAATTGCTTGTCTTTATTTCTTTACGATATGTTTTTCTCTCGATTTCTGGTCTTTATCTCATGGATATCTACATATGAATTGCATTTTAGATGGTACTTTCTTTTACGGCTATGATTTTTAGGAGATTTAATTTGAATGCGGTTTGAAGTTACTTGATTTTGGATCAGTTAGGTTTTCTAGATTTTAGGCTTTTTTTCATATGTTGTTTATCATTAAGAAGTTTCCGTGTCTGTCTCCTTTTCCTTTAGTGATTTATGTTAATGGTTTGTACCTGGATTTGTCGAAAAACATTTTCTTCGAGTTTTTGTGTAATCTGTTGGCATCTCCTGCTACCTTCCGAGTCTTTGGATGATGGAGTTGATGCTCCTTTTGAAGATCTTGGCTTAAATTTTATTTTTCTGCAGCAAGCACTTTGATGACGAGATACGGAGGGAGTTGAAGCATACCGGTGCTGGTATTATATCCATGGCAAATGCTGGTCCAAATACAAATGGAAGCCAGTTTTTTATAACTCTGGCTCCCGCACCTTCTCTGGATGGTAATCATATTAGTCTAGAAACTTGCTTATAAAGAAAACTTATATAGTCTATATCATTGCAGTTCGAACCATGATGTCATTAAATTCATCTATTGACACATTATATCATGAATCCTCTAATTGAGAATCAGCTTGTAGTTGTGAAGCCAGGATTTCATGAAAATGAGATTATTGGATCAATTTGTTGTATTATTTTCATGCTCAATCAATTAGTTACGCACTTCCAATCAAAGTTGACTTCGTTTCATTAAGTATTCGGATTTAGATTATGGTCGGTCTCTGTTAATTATGAATGCAAGGATCTGACTGATTGAGAAATATTTTTTTGGCAGAAGTGTTCCGCACATAATGGATAGTTTTTATCCTATGCTGCAGTTTTTATGTCTTCCAATGTTTTCATTCCATTATTTGATGTAAAAAATGTCTTTACAGGAAAACATACAATATTTGGGAGAGTTTGCAGGGGAATGGAAATAGTAAAGAGACTTGGCAGTGTTCAGACTGATAATACTGATAGGTATGCCTATTGACCTGCTGTTCTTGGCTGTGTGCATTAGTAAACAATGCATTCAGTAGATTGGTTTGACATCTGTGTTCAGTAAGCATGGCGCGAAACCCTGATTGAGAAATTTGCATGTTGTTGTCATTCATGAAGAGTCTTTTGACAGTTAATAACTATGAACTGTAGCTTCAGTTTTCGAGACTACATAGTTGTTAGGGAAGTCCTATTTTCAAATGTAGTGCTCAATCTCATTCAAGGGTCTAGATTTTGCTTAGAACATTCATCTCCATGATTGTGTGATTAGCATTCATTAGTCCATCGGACATGATGCTTCATGGGATTTTCACCACCACTTTTGTTAACCGTTAATTTTCACCACCTTCACATTATCCCCCGTGTGGCTTTGATGTTGTGCTTGCTTCGTTAGTGCAGACCTATTCATGATGTGAAGATACTTCGGACGATTGTTAAAGACTAACCTTATACTGCATCAAGATAAGTGATCAAGTGCTGAAGCCATTACGGGGCTTTTTAACTGTTGATGCTGTCTGAAGTTCATTTCCAGATGAGTTTCTTTAGGGACGTACTTTTCTTTTCTTGAATTTCCAGATTGGCCATTCTGATTGTTGTTTTATGTTTGGAAACTCTGTAGACAACCTGATATTCTATATGACCAGGGTAATGCTGCTGAATATCATCGTGATCATGCATTGATTGTTGTTTCTTGCAATTTATTAATTTATTGTGGCACCAGAATCTGATTGAAGAATAAAGGATAGATTGCAAGAAAATCCCTGAGTTGGTTTTATTTTAGATAATCAATTGGAAATAGTATCAATTATATTATAAATTATATCGGTTTTTTAAAATATATTACAATTATATATATTATCAAAATATGTAATAAATTATCAATTTTATTTCGAATTTATGACATGAGCAAATTTTCAGCAATAAAAAATTGACGTAGTTTGTGGAAAC
>JAPKLW010003140.1:34014-49939 GCA_026898455.1 Plectranthus barbatus | reverse complement strand
ATTACTCTCAAGATACAAAGTTGTGAGCAAGCTCAAACTCCCAATCTGAGTGGGGATGATGCCACTGAAATGGTTGTTGGATAAATCCAGATAGTCAAGCTGTGTGCATCTCCATATATTTGAAGGGATATTCCCACTAAGTTGGTTGACCCAAAGAATGAGTGTGTTGAGGTTTTGGAGATTATAGCACATGTCGCTTGGGAGAGTACCCGTGAGGCTATTATAGCCCAAGCGTAATATTTCAAGGGAAGAAGCATTTGCGATCTCCTTTGGAATATTCCCACCCACTGAATTGTGACTCAAACGCAACACACGTAGCTTGGAATTGTTGAACAAAGACGGATGCAATGAACCCGAGAAACTGTTGTTATGCAGAATGAGTTGCTCCACTTGTGGCAGCTAGCATCTTTGTGGTAATTCTCCAATGAACGAATTCACTGATGCATTCATCACCTTCAACCGACGCAAATTGGAGAGCTCAAGAGGTAAGGATCCCGCGAAGGAATTGTAGCTGATATCTAAATATCTGAGAAACGTGAGGTTTCCTAGATGTGGAGGAAGAGTTCCGGCGAGGTCGTAACCGGAGAGGTTGAGGGCGGTGACCCTGCGGTGCTTCATGCCGCACGACACACCAATCCAATCACAGACTGATGATGATGAGTTTCGGGACCAGCTCCTGGTCAGGATATCATGAGGGTCGGATATGAGTGAGTTTTTGAGGGAAAGGAGAGCATGCTTGTCAGTGGCAGAACTGAGAATTGCAGTGCAGAAGCAGGGTGTGAAAGTGATGATATTTAGTAACAGGATAAAAATAGCAGAGGCAAACCAAGATTTCTCCATGATTCTGGTAGGATGCAGAAAGTGGAAATTCTCCTAAATAAATAAAAATACGAACTCTTGTGATTAATTATTTGATTTGACGTATAACTTCGCCGCTGTCCTAAATAAATGTTGTTGCAATCGGTGGCAGCTAGCATCTTTGTGGCCCGCGCGCTTTTCTTTTCCTTTTTTTTTTTTCACAAAAAACTAAATTTACACCAGTACAGTAAATTGAATAACCCTCATTCTTAATATGTTATACTCCCTCCGTCCCACATTAATAGTCTCATTTGCTTTTGGCACAATAACCAAGGCATGTGAGTGTAGAATGAGTTGAGTGGAATTAATATTTTATTGTTGAGTGTGAAAAAGTTACCCTTTTTAGAAACGGGACTATTAAAGTGGGACGCACGAAAATGGGAAATGAGACTATTAAAGTGGGACGGAGGGAGTATATATTAATTTGAGATGTGATCAAATGTTAAAATTATAGTTTGTATTATATATGAATGAATATCAATCATTAATTTAATAGTACTTATGGTTGAGATTATAAGTATTACTGATTAAAAAACTAAACATAAAATTTATTGGGATTTTGAAAAAAAATTGATTTTAATCATTGATTTTTTAGATGAATGAGGTAAATTTATTTCTATTTAATACAAATTAAAATCTGCATTAGATCCTCTCCCTATATTAAATATAATTATATATATTTATATGAATTAAATCTCATAATAACCAGCTATATGTGATTATTAATTCGTATATATTATGTTTGACGAATTAGTATATTATGCTGATTATTTAGTATATTATGTATATTTGAAATGCAAAGATGTATCTATTAAAAGGCATAACCCCCTATTTGAAAAAACTTAATTTTAGTCGTCCATTCATTAAAATCAAAGGGAAGTATTTGTTCTAATTAAGCTAACATATTCACCTTAATTAATAACATATAACTAATTCCAAACATATATAGAGATAGAGTTTAATTCATAGAAATCTAAAAGTAGGAAATTTTGTCAATGTCTCATGTATCTTCTTTTTTTAATTTGAGAGGGAAAGGGGAAATCGATAGCGTTATGAAATGTTTCCTAAACAAATTCCCATTCTTATTTTTTTTTTTAAAAAAATTCTTTTGCAAGTGAAATTTATAAACTTAGAGAATTATTAGGTTGATTGAGCGATTACAATTGCAACATCAGAATTATTTCAATAAGGTAGGATATATATTTTCTCAAAAAGTTTAAAATACACAAGACTTAGAAAAATACACAAATTTCTTTCCACGCAATGATTAATGGTGATAACTTATATGACAAGGACACAACGTCAACCATCGGGTCAAGTAGACTCTGTCCAATAATATAGACTTGATTAAATAATATCTTTTCCCCTAAGCCATGTCCTAATCAAACCAGAGAAGTGCAATTCAACTTATGTTATAATTGATACAACAACTTCTATGGTCTGTCTGTCTTTAATTGTGATTAAGTAAAATCTAATGAGACTTTAACTTATTTTCCATTTTGATATTTTAAGGACAAAAATATTAAAAATTAATCTTGATCATATGAGATGAAGGCACTAGACAGTGATGGAGAAATTGTTGTTAAATAGATATATTGTCATGACTTTGTAGTCAATCCTGTCCAAATAATTTAATATTGAGTTTAATTGATATTAAATAGATTGTGACTTTGTAGAAAAATATTTCCAAATAATTTAATATTGAGTTTGAAATGTGTAGACGACTTACTATTTGAAGTCTTGATAATTTGTCTTGAAAAGGCATTATCATATCAATTATAAAGTCATCTCTATCCAATTACTTAACAGATACGTATAGTATCAGGTATAACCTTTTCCCATTATTTTTAGTTTGTTTTTGATGTGAGCTCTGAGGTGAAAGAGAAAGTGGACTCAGCATTGAGGAAATATATAGTCAGTGTGAAACTTTATGCTCTGAAAGTGATAATTTTATAACCTGCAGGGAAATTGTCTCTTTCATTTGATCATATGTCACATTCTGGCTATGAATCTTGTGATTCAAGAAGTTTACAGTTACAGTAACAGTTTTCAAGAATCTGGATATCTGTATGCTTGTATACAGACTCAGCGGCAAGATCCCAACCTCCATCAACAATGCTTCTATGCTGGAATTCAACAGAAACTCATTCACTGGCTTTGGACCCAGCCTGGCCAATTTACAATACTTGGAAGAGCTTCATCTTTGGGAAAACAATCTCACTGGGGCAGATGAGTTTCTCTCTTCTCTCACAAACTGCCCGTCTATGACATCCTTGGAAATGTCAGACACCAAACTTGCAAACTAGCGGAAGCAAAACAAACACCTACTCGAATTACTAGAATCTAACAGGAGCATAAAATTATAGTCCAAGAAATCAACAAAATTGCAGGGAATAAAAGAAATAAGAACGCACCAATTTAACGTAGAAAATTCTCTTCAAAATGAAGAAATAAAAACCACGAGACCACCCAGTCCACTAAAATTTCACTATCACCAAAAAGAAGAATGATACTAGTTACAGTTGTTAAAGGATGAATTTAATTCGTAGATTGGCTAGATTAACTCGAGCAAAAAAGTGTGTTCTCGCTATCATATTTTGACCTGAAAAATTATGTGGAATAGCTTGAGGCCTGATTTATCGGGTTGATTCCAAAAATTAATGAGTTGACGTGATTAATCCGTTCAAATTTTATATTAATATTTTTGTAATAATTACATTTATTGAGGTTCAAAATATAGAAACCAGGACTCTCAGAATTATATTAAAGAAAATAGCAGTGAACATAAAAGTAAGAGCAATTATTGCAATTAAAGAAACGAGATGGGGAACAAAATAAGAATTTAGTAAGAATTTCTGCAAAATCTCATCTAGTTAATAAGAAAATTTGTATTCCTCAAAATGGGACCGGGTCTCCCTTTTGTAGACGTTAAGATTGATTCTAACGGAGACCGAATGCAATGTGGTCGGCTGTCACGTCTGAAAAAGAAGAAAAAAAATTAAAAAAAAATGGAATGAAATTAGAGAAAGGAACCGACCGCGGTTCCCTGTGAACACAATTTCAACCTAGTGGTCCAATGGCCCACATACCTTTTTTTATTTTATTTTTATTGTTTAAACCAATAAGATTAAAACATGTGTCACAATTATATTTGTTAACAAATTTTATTTGAATACAATAGAAAAGTTAATATATTTATTAAATAATATAATGAAAATAAATAAAAAGTTTACCAAAATTTCTAATTTTTCATTCTCTATGAATGGAGCCTAATTTTGATATGTATATTTTTATTTTTAATTTAGCATATATACTGTTTTTACTTATTCATATAAAATGTAATTTATATTTTTCATTATTTTAATTATAATTAGTAATTTTAATCTTCAAAATAAATCAGATAAAAATTATAAATAATATTGTGGTTGGATGGTTGGGTGGTTGTTGATAAAGTATGTAAAATTGTTGTGGTTGGGTTGAGATGATATTGATGACGTGGAGGAGAGAGAAATTAATTAAATAATGAAATGGTTGGATGGTTGGATGGTTGGGGTGGTTGCTGATAGAGATGGTGAGGAAGCCCGTGCAATTAAGTGGGCCTATCTAACCCTAGCCCGTCTCGTTGACGTCTTCAAGATTCCCGCAACCGATCCAAAAAAATTCAAGGTCGTTTAGAATTGATGTGTGCTTCACATTCCAAGCTTCATGTATCTGGCCATAGTTGCAGGTAGGGATGTCAATCGGGCTGACCCGTCGTGTTTCAGGCTAACCCTATCAGCTTTAGGGCTATTTGGTCCGAGTTAAATCGGGCTGAATTTTTATCGGACTAAAAATTCTTGAACCTAACCCTAAACCACAAGTTTTCGGGCTGACCTGTCGGGTTGGCAAGATTTACGAGTTTATTTTTGTAAATATTTTCTTAAAATATTTTAACAACTCCTAAAACAAAATAAAAATTAAAATGATGTACCAACATAAATAAAAGACATCAGACAACAATATATTCGAAAAAAAATAGTGATAAGTAGATAAAAGATTGGCCAATCATAGTTTTAAAAAATATCATCCCTTTTAAGTAATAGAAGTACATTCTTCAACATATTATATGATAAAATAGAGATTATAAAATTAAATGTAGCTTTCACTTGGGTGAACATAACAACGAGAGACTAAAGGTGCTTGAAAGTAAGAAATGAGTAGGTATGCTAATCAGGAGAGTGACGAGTGGAATACAATGAAAGAGGAAGAAATTGAGGATTTTTCGATTTGGGGGTAATGGACTACGCCATTGTGAGAGATAAATGAGATTTTGTGTGACGGAAAATTAGGTCTAGAGAATTAGTTTTTTGGGTATAGTAGGATATAAATAATATTAGAAATAATGAATAATAAAATATTATATATTATTAAATATTTTCGGACCTACGGGCCGATCCGCAACCCACCGGGCTCAGCCCGTTCGGGCCGCTAACCCATCGGATTCAACCCGTTCGGTTAAAATTAATTTCGGGTTGAAATTTTTTTACCCTAACCTGCATTTTAGCCCATCGATTTCAGGCTTTATTGATATCCCTAGTTGCATGCATGCATGTATTCATTTCAGTGAATTTCGGAGTCGTTTGTTTGGAGCAGCTGGGGGCCTCAGTTAGGTGGACTTCGACAATCAACTTAATTGAGCTCTTTTTGTTTGGCCTTGTGGGTTTCGGTTAGTGGGCCAAAGTTTAATGGGTCCTGGCCCAGATTTTCTAGATAATATTGACTAGATTAAATAGGTCAAACCTCAACAATATTATTAGAATTATTTTTAATATTTAACATTATATTTTAAGTTATAGAATTACATTTAGTTCAAATATTTTTTAATAAATAATGAAATTTATTTGAAAATGAAGTCAAACATTGGTAATATATAAAAATGTTAATTATGTTTTTAAATTTTAAATTAAATAATATTTGACGTTTGACATGTATTTTTTTAGGATTTTTTTTTTTTTATATATATAAAAGAGACTAAATACTTTATATCTTTTTACTAGTTGAAGAGAAAATACTTAGTGATCAACTGATGAGCCAACCCGAAATTGAAGGGATAGAATTAGAGTCGAAATTTTTAATTAGAATTTTTTTTATAATCCAAACCGATTCAGACCAATAGTTCGCAACCCGATAGGATGATCTGTAACCTAATGAACTAGTCTGATTAACATCTCTATTAATTATGTTGGCGACACTCTTTTTTTCATGTAAATAATTTACAGTCAATTTTCAAATAATGATATTAACGTATGGACATTTTTAGTAAAGGGAAGTAGTTTCAATTTCGAAGCCTACTACTAATCATTTACTGTGGAATGAGACTAACTGCAATTCAATTTGAAAAATTGTCTTAATAAATAACAAAATAATACATCAACTTTACTTTGGATTTCCATATGATTTTCAAACGTATAATCATTGATAAACTTCTTAACTATTTTGATAGTTTGTAATGAAACTACATCCCACAACATCGCCCCATTCAAACAAGAAACTACTTTAATTTGTCAAGTGAAAAACTAGTGCCACATGTTTTTTTTTCAGTTACAATTCTTGATAAAATTAAATAATAAGACAACTCCACATAATTCACATCAATAATTTTAAATAGCGAGCTATTTGAGAATACATTCATCAAAGAAATCGCTAAATTTGTTAGTGGGATCACGTGAACTTTAAAATAAATGAGTATAGTTTTCACGTGAACTTTAAAATATGTTGTTTCTAGTTGACAAAATTTGATCGAGAAATCTTGGAAATGTCACTTATAAGTGAAGAATATCATTAATTCTAGGTGAGCATGAACACAGCCACGAATTCTTCACAAATCTACCACTTGAAACGATCATGGAAATTTTTTAATTCGAATCGACTTAGACCAATAGTTCACAACCCGATGCGATGACTCAAAACCCAACGAACTAGTCCGATAAACATCTCTATTAATTATGTTGACGATAATCTTTTTTCGTTTAAATAATTTACACTCAATTTTAATTCAAATAATGATACTACTAATCATTTAATGTGGAAAGAGGCTATCTGCAATTAAATTTGAAAATTACCGAGTACAATCAAGTTCACATTCATTCACTAAGGAGTGATACAGGGCAGCGAAACAGAAAAAATCAAAGCAGTTAGGATCTTCCACGACTTTATTCGTGATGAAGAACCAGAGGAGCTGCTGAGCATTCCCGAACACAACTGCCGTGTATACACTCTCGGAACAGGAACTTGGAGAAGCATTGCACATGGCCAGGTGATGGAGTATGATGCTGGTTCCATCGGAGCATATCTGCATGGAAATCTTCATTGGCTGGTGTTCGACTTGAACGGCTGCCTCTCTGTTTCTTGCTTTGATATTGAAGATGAAGTGTTCACCTTCTTTCCTCCTCCTCCAGTTCTTGGCCATGGCAAACTTCGTCAGTTGGGGTTGCAGGCAATGGAGGATTGTCTATGTTTCAGTGACAACATGTGTGATGATATTAGATTAGGGTTGTTTTGTCTTAAAAAAGGATATATAGCAAAAAGTAGCCTAACCGTTGGTGACTCATCTCCTCACCTTTTCTTAATCCATTCATGACAAAGATAGTGTTGTAGAGGTTATGAATAATGAAGTATAGAGTATAATAATTAAAAAAAGCTAACAAAATAATAATTAATTGCAAATATTGTTGAAGTGGTTGAGGAAAAAAAATGCTTCTCTGGTAGCTGGAGATAGAAAAAGGTATATGTTTGCTAGTTGTCTTTGCTTAACTTATTCATCTCTGGGAATTGTTTCTTTCACTAGTCACATCTCATTTTGAGTACTCTCACACAAATAAATACTGAAAAATAAAAGTTTTCATTTCTTTTTCTTTAATTAATCCAATCAATAAGCAGACAAGCAAACGTGAAGCAGATTATTAATTATTAAATCATTCCTTTTTCATTATATATTCATGCAGATATTATAATAATGGCTCTTCCCAATAATGTGAGATAGCTATGGAGCTTCATAATATGTAATCATCTACACTTTGATTTCTATCCTACTGAAAAATCAACACATGAACACTCTCTGTTGATTGAGGCATAACATTCCTGTTACTACATGAAAGTTCTTGACAAACTGTACAAATTATCACAGCTATTGATTAATGCAAAAATATTAATTAAAAGGAAATAGGAAGAAGAGTAGATACTTACACCAAAAAACTTGGAACAGACTGCAGAATCCATTGTTAGTTAGACCTAGACCTGCATCATTGAGGATCTTGATTTTCTATTCATTCCTCAGAGGTAGAGATTTAAGGGCTGTTTCTTCTGCCACCTTAGGCTCCCAAAAACCGATGATTTGGGTGAATCAGTGGCGACACCAGGAAGGCCATTTTGCGTATTATATGTGGCATGAGCTTCTGATATACTTTCTGGTTCCTCTGCTGCATTAAATTCTGGCTTTCATGAGCATTGGATAATGGAGGAGATGTGTTTAGTTGTAACTCCTAATCCTTTGGCATTCACTGATAACTTTGCAGCAGTTTAGAATGCAGACAAGATTGTCACTTGCTGCTTTCTGCATATTAATCTTTTGCAGCCAGAATAGCACAAGGAGATTCAGACTTTCGCAAAGGAGTTATGATCTCTACATCCATCCCAGCAATCACTATTAGGTGCTATAATGCTTAATCCAAAACACTAATATTCAAAGCTTCACTGATACTCCTCAAGTATTGTCTCAGCAAAGATATGTGAAAAGGAAAATTTATCCACAATTAACAGTCAACATAAATGTTATACAACTAATCTTGAAAAATTAACATGATCATAGAAAAGGAAATTCCCAATGATACTTACTTCACCTGCACTCTCCAACTCCTCCCCTGAAGATCCAGCCCAAAGGGAGTGAGCCCTCAAAGTTGCTTCCATATTACCAAGGAAACCTGACGTTGTTTCGTAAATGATAACTATAAAACTGCAGAGATTTAAGCCCGGACAGTAATCTGATATTTGCGATTGACAGTAAAGAATATATATAAATCAACCAACAGGGAGATCATATGCTATTATTCAGATTGTACATATACTATTATATACCCAAACAGAACAATTTCGAGATTAGAAGAAAACTTCTACTAAGTTATTGAATTCTCTACGGAGATACAACCGAAACTAAATTTTGGAGAGTACTCAGATCGAGTAGAAGAAAACTCCTGCAAACTAAGGGAGCGATGTCTAATGCAAGATAGAGTCTTTAATTATCCCTACAATGAAATCCGATTATTTGATTATGCATTAAAAACTAAACAATGCAAGTAAAAAGTAAACATTTTAGTCTCCACAAATGAATGACATATAGCATCAACAGCTGAAGCACTAAACTGAATGGCAATAAAATTCCAAGCACAAGCAAAAACAAGAAAAACTAAAAGTTTCACGTCAAGAGTAAAAATCAGCAACAAGTTTAATTAAATTGCAACCATCAAACAATGATAAGTGCAGCTATTTCTGTATTCATCGATGTCGGCCTATTCTCTTTGGGCTTCTTCTGGCAACTTCATATCTGGCTTTGATCTTTTTGAGGGTGGCCACTACTTCAATCATGCTTGTTCTTTCACTGGGTGAAAAGGCTACACAATTTATTGCCAATTCAAACACAGATGAAATACACTCTTCATTTGCTGAAAAATGTGGATCTTCTCTTGCTATCAAATGAGGGTCTGCAACTTCACTCACTGCATTTATTTGCAATGCTTCTTCCACCCATTTCTTCAAGCTCATTTCTCCTATAAACATATCATCAGTTGGTTTTTTCCTCGTAAACATCTCCAGCAATATTGTTCCATAACTATATACATCTCCATTGGTAGACACCATTCCTTCCGACCCATACTCTATTCACATTGCCTGTTTGTTAGTATCCATGGACAATAGAAATAGTTTAAGAATATTAGAAACAGTAGGAAATCTTACCTGGTGCTGCGTAACCGATAGTTCCCAAGGTTTTAGTTTGAAGGACAACCTCACCTTGGTCGAAAAGCTTTGCAATACCGAAGTCACCGACTCGAGCAGTCATATCTTCATCAAGTAAGATATTGCTTGGTTTTACATCACAGTGCACAATCCGATATGTATAGCCATGGTGAAGATATTCCAACCCCAATGCAATATCTATTGCTATTTTCACCCTCTGCATCAGATCCAAACAATAGTTGTGGGAATATAACCATTTCTCCAAGCTCCCATTTGGCATGTATTCAAGAATCAATGCTTTGAACTCCATATTACTGCAACATCCAATAACATGAACGATGTTTCTATGTCGAATTGTGCTCAAAAGCTTACTTTCAGTATCAAAGCTTTGTGCAACTCTTTCCATGTGCAAGTGAAACACTTTTACTGCAACTTTTAACCCATCACACAGTGTTGCATAGAATACAGAACCAAATCCTCCATTCCCAAGTAGGTTAGCCTCACCAAAAGAATTTGTTCCTCGTTCAAGTTCAATATATGAAATCCTTCTCCATTCAATACCTTGCCAAATATTAATCGGGGAATCTAATTGATTGTTCTGATTCTTTCTTCTGGTCAGCATGTGCACAACAATGATCACCAAAATGACAACTAAAATCAACAATGGCACTATATACTTCGTAAGTCCTCCACGGCTTTTTGAGCAAGATTGCACTTCAAATTTTGCTGAACCGCAAATACCAGGGTTGTTAACAAATGATTGAGCTGTGAAGTTAGCATAACAACCTTCATTTGGAATCTCTCCTTCCAATCTATTGCAAGACACATTAAAATACACAAGAGAATTAATATTTGCTAGGGACTTTGGTAGCAATCCTGAAAGATCATTGTTGGATAAATCTAATGCGCTCAAGCTTCTAAGATTTCCCAAGGATTTAGGGATAACTCCACTAAATTCATTATTTGACAAGTACAGAAATTCTAATGACTCACAATGATCAATTTTGTTTGGGATATCACCTGAAAATTTATTGAAGGATAAATCTAAATAGTTGAGCACTTTTAAATCTCCAACTTGAGATGTAATCTGGCCACTCAAGTAATTTGAGGACAAGTCTAAGAATACAAGGTCTCTAAGATTCCACAAGTTGGAAGGGATAGTGGAATTCAATTTGTTTGAGTTCAAGAAGATCTTTCTTAAAGATTCCACTTTACCCAAACATTCCGGTATTGGACCTATCAGTAGGTTACTATCAAAAAACAAGTCCCCCAAATGACTCAATCCACAAATAGCAATGGGGATTGATCCTTCCAATTGATTTTGGCTAAAACTGAGTTCTTGGAGTCGCTTCAGGTTCCCAATTGCTGGTGGAATGATCCCAGTAATCTGATTCCCATCCAAATACAAACTTATCAAACCACTTAAATTTCCAATAGTAGATGGAATAACTCCTTTGATACTGCAGTTTGATGCACGGAAATTGATAAGAGAAGTGGAGAAATTCCCAATTAAATTGGGAAGAATGCCATTCAATGGATTATGTGATACTCCCAAAATTTTTAAATATCGACAATTAGATAATGAAGAGAGAAATTCTGCACCATATAAATTATTTCCCCATATTTTAAGTTCTTGTAGGAGTCTTAAATTACCAAAATTGGGTACGGAGCCGCTGAAGGAGTTGTCGCCCAAGTCCAAGGAAGCAAGTTTAGAAGCATTTGCGAGAGAGGTCGGAATTGGGCCATTGAATCTGTTATGAGGTAAAATAAGCTCTTCAAGATTGAAAAGTGAATTCCCCATGTCCCGAGGAAGACTACCTGAAAACTCATTGAATGAAAGAGATAGAATCTTCAAGGTTGATAAGTTGAATATGGAAGATGGGATGGAGCCAGATAAGTAATCGTTGAACAGTGACAACCACTCCAAGCTTGGAAGAGTACCAATCTCCTGTGGTAATTCCCCTATCATACAATGAAATATAATATGAATAATTATTTCACATTTAATTAACTTATGAATTCCTAGGAGGATATATTGTGGAGAGATTTGTATGCACACCTGACAGACTATTATAGCTTAATTCCAACACTGTCAGTGAAGAAATGTTGAAAATTGAAGATGGAATATTTCCAGTCAGCTTGTTTTGATCGAGATACAACTCCTGAAGCTTTGGCACATTGAGCACAGTTGGGATACTTCCAGATAAACTATTTTTGAAGAAGCTCAAGACTGTCAATGAAGAAAGGTTGAACACAAATGATGGAATGCTTCCTGTAATTATTTTTTTTACTGATGAGCGCAATCATTAAAGTAAATTCAATGTATTGCAAGTTGGAAGAAATCATCATACCGCGGAAATCATTACTCTCCAGATACAAATTTTTGAGCAAGCTCAAACTCCCAATCTCAGTGGGAATGTTACTACTGAAATGATTATCTGACAAATCTAGCTGCTCAAGTTGTGTGTTCAGATTTTGGAGACTATAGCACATGTCGCTTGGAAGACTACCGGTGAGGCTATTATAGGCCAAGCGTAATATTTCAAGGGAAGAAGCATTTGCGATCTCCTTTGGAATATTCCCAACCACTGAATTGCTACTCAAATGTAACACCCGTAGGTTGGAATTGTTGAACAAAGATGGATGCATTGAACCCGAGAAACTGTTGTTGTTCAGAATGAGTTGCTCCACTTGAGGCAATATCGGTAATTCTCCAGTGAACGAATTCACCGACGCATTCATTACCTTAAAACGACGCAAATTGGAGAGCTCAAGTGGTAAGGATCCTGCGAAAGCATTGAAGCTGATGTCTAAGTATCTGAGAAACGTGAGGTTTCCCAGATGCGGGGGAAGAGTTCCGGCGAGGTCATAACCGGAGAGGTTGAGGGCGGTGACCCTGCCGTACTTCATGCCGCACGACACACCAATCCAATCACAGACTGATGATGAGTTTTGGGACCAGCTCCTGGTCAGGATATGATGCGGGTCGGATACGAGGGAGTTTTTGAGGGCAAGGAGAGCATGCTTGTCTGTGGCAGAGCTGAGAATCGCAGTGCAGAAGCAGGGTACAGTGATGGTATTAAGCAACAGGATGAAAAGAGCAGAGGCAAGCCAAGAATTCTCCATCAAGTAATTTGGTAGGATGTTTTTTACAGAAAGTGGAAATTCTCCTAAATAATAAGGTTACTGAAAAACAACATATAAAAACAACTCCAGTAATTATTTAATTTTGATGAACGTGTTGACTGATTCACGTGATCATCGCTTTTTCCAAATGATAGAAAAACTATACAATTATTCAAAAGCGGACGGCTCTTTTTTACTTTACCCTTCAACTTTCTTTAATAATGCATGCTTTAAAATAATTCCTTTTCCCTCTAGCTTTAGCAAATAATTATCTTCATTTGAGCTTTCCATGTTCATACATATCTACTATCAAAAGTGGACGGCTCTTTTTACTTTACCCATCAATTTTCTTTAATAATGCATGCTTTATAACTAGCTTTTGCTAATAATTATCTTCATTTGAGCTTTCAATGTTCACACATACCTACTAGCTAGGGTGATTATGTACAAATTATTAAATATTCTACATTAGTTTGGGGTAATTGCTTAGGTTTATATATAAACGTTAAAATATCATTCTTACTATAAACCAGTTTTGTAAAAGGATGATTGATGCTAATATGATATCAAACCCATCCCTATTTCAATAATAGATATCCAACAGCTTATGAAATAGAATTTCTCCCTCCCACCTCTCTCTCAAATATATGCACACACACACACATCCACTACACTCACCACTATATTCTAGCCTCTCATTTCGTAATTCCTATTTTCCAATCAGGATTTTACTATTTGTTACAACAAAAAAATCATTATAAATTGATTTGATATTCAAAGAATTTTTTTTTTACAAAATAAAAGATTTGAAAAACCTGACGTGCTAGGCCGTCTATACATTAGCCTATCGTGTAAGAATTGAGTATTTAAAGGAGAAGGAATATTGAAGCATGATTTCTGAATTCAATCATTCCCACTCGACGAAATTTATGTCCACTTAGCTTTTGTTTATGGGCATAAATTTCAATTCATCAATAAAATAGTTCACTTGAGTTGGAAAACTTTAAAGAGGCATTAATAGAGTGGACTCGTTCATTCATTCTTCGACTCCCGTTTGAATAATGAGATATATATGTATATATACACCACAATTTATTCCATAATCTTAAGTTAATCGTTATCATTGTTTATGGCTTTGTGTGTCATTGTAAAATAATTCTGTCAAAGTGTGATAAACTGCAAGGTGAAATAAGATTTTCCGGCTGATTTATCGGGTTTGGTTTCAACTTCCACTAATCTATTATCGTTAAATGCATAAACAACTTTAATTATTCGTACAATGATATTGAATAAAGATAACAATGATCTTAGAGGTGTATTAAAAATCAATTAAGATTAAACCGACAAATTTTGATAAAATGATATTGAATACAAGTAACAATGATAATGTCAACTGCGTACAATGATATTTAATAAAGATAACAATAATCTTAAAGGTGTATTAAAATTCAATTAAGATTAAACCGATAATTTTTATAAAATGATATTGACTACATGTAATAATGATAATGTCAACAGCGTACGATGCTACATTTCACTAAGTTCACACAATGTAGAAAATAAATAAACAATTAACAATCCATTAAACAAGAATTCGAACGATGACACATTTATTCAAAAATAATGACTCACATTTAAAATAAGAATGATCCGGATCCTGAATATGTGGATTCCGATGAAGAATGTAAGGATAAGTAAAATAAAAAATCAAAAATTATATTATCGGCATTTCCGACGATCATGTGGCAGCTCTTAAAGAAAATATCACATTCCACTGTAATTTATTGTTAACATCCAAGCAATTACATCAAAATTAACAAAATAGATGTATTACTTCTTGAACTCTAAAAAAAAATACAAGCGAAAATCTAACATTCAACAAACAATTATAGATTAACAGATTAAATGCTCTACAAAAGAAAATAAGAAATCAAAACATGGATGTTCAGAAAAGTGTATTTGTAATCAAAAAAGAAAATAAAAATATAATGATCAGAGACCTTCAACGTTGGAACAATTTCTAGAGTGAAAAAAAGACAAATCTCTTAGTAAAGAGATATGTGAGCGCCACAGACAACATCGCCGCCGGTTGGGAGAGACGTTAAAGAACCTGTGAGAGAGTGAATCCGATGCGAGAGACGAGTGAGCGCCACCGTGTGTGAAGAAGAGAGAGTCGCTTCCGCCATGGGTGGGAGAAGAGAGAGCACCTCGCCTGCCGTGTGGGAGAAAGAGAGAGACATATGTAGAGAGAAAAATTATGGGAAAATATATTTAATTGGCATGAAATTAGGAAACTGCCTTGAATAACTAATCTATTAATATTTGTCTTTTTTTTCTACCTAAAAACACCCTTAAAATAAATTAAATAAAAAAATTACATGCCACGTGTAATTATATAAGGCGTTGGATCAAATAAATGAAAGGCTGGATATATGGTCATTGTTCATTAATACATATAGTTCAGAAATGAACGCAACTATATATATATATATATAGGGTAGTGATTAGGTGATAATAGGATTTCCCATGCTAAATGAGAAAAAATCTGAGCCATTAAATATTTCAATCTACGGCTCAGGTTAAATAAATCCCGTCCAATTTTCGGTGCATTTTTTGCACATACGCAATGCATAAAAGGGCAAAAATGTAAAAAATGTATATTCAATAATTTCATTTCGTGCAGTTCATAAAACATAATATGCATACGTTCAATGTAAAAAATGCAACATTTTAGTTATAAAACTGCAGCATATAATCAATGCAAAAAATGCACTTAATATGAATACAAAAATGCATATGCTTTAGAATAAAAATGCATCTTATTCAAGTTAATAATGCATCATTTGATGCAAAAAATGCAAATATTTGGGAACATTTTTTATGCGTAATTGATGCATTTTTTTTACCCTGAACGTATCAATGTAAAAAATGCACTCAATATGAATACAAAAAT
>JAPKLW010003140.1:0-34004 GCA_026898455.1 Plectranthus barbatus | reverse complement strand
TTAGAATAAAAATGCATCTTATTCAAGTTAATAATGCATCATTTGATGCAAAAAATGCAGATATTTTGGAACATTTTTTATGTGCAATTTATGCATTTTTTATCCTGAACGTAAATATAATGAAGAACATATACCAGCTGAATATAAAATCATGATTTTCGTGCGAATCTTCTAAATTTAACATATCCAATATGGATATCATATGAATCGTCGTAAAAATACGTTTAATTTGATATATGATTCGTAAAAAATAGATTTGAATCGAGAAAGATATAATCGTTTGATTATAATGGGAGGAAAGAGAAAATTAGGAGAGAGAGTATTTAGATCTAAAATAGAGGAGAAGGTTACCAAAATTACACTGCAATTACTATTGTACCCTTTTTACTTAAATCTCACGCGAAAAATTTTAAGGAATCATAATAATCTGGTGCGTCCATTCACATAAATCAACCGCCCAGATTTATTCTCATTTAGCATGGGAAACTCACTTATTATATGATCACTACTATATATATATATATACATATATATATAGAGTTGTAATCATATGTGAACCACTTCTCATATGAGATATAAGACTAAATCTGAATCATTAATTTTTTAAATCTAATGGATCAGATTTTATCTTTATTTTGAATTATATTTTTTATTTTAAATTTTAAATTTTAATAAAGGGCATTATAGTAAATCAATATTTACAGTATCTATATTTCTATAACTGATTCCTAAATTATAGATAATTATATATTTACTAAATTAAAGTTTTTTTTCCTACGACAATATATTTTCTTCTCTCTGCGTCTTCTTTATCTCTTTCTCTCTAGAACGCTGCTCCATGCTCATCCCCTCCATGTGCACCGTCGATGATTGCCACATCTATAATTTCTTCATCGTATGTCAGAAGTAATAAAGACGCAGACTCTATGACTTGTAGCTTTGTCAGATTGGTGTTAATGCCCATGAACTGAGTTTGAAGGAGTGAGATCTGGGAGTGGTGCAGATGAGACTGAAAAATTAATATGCTCTCATTCTCAACTCTATCTCCATCAAATTTGTATGATTGAGATGTTGTCGTGTATTATTTTGTATTAATGGAGTGTGTGCATGTATGTTCAACAACTTCATCTCATCTCATCTTTTCTTTATTAATTTTGTTAAATTTCTTATCTTTGTTGACTGAAATTTGGTATACAATAATTACAGTTATCTCGCCTGTAATATTGCAGTGAACGTTTTATTTTGTTGCAGTTATAGTATTTGTGGTTACGTTTTAATATATAAATTTTTTGTACACAATAATTACAGTTATCTCGCTTGTAATATTGCAGTGAACGTTTTATTTTGTTGCAGTTATAGTATTTGTGGTATACGTTTTAATATATAAATTTTTTGTACACAATAATTACAGTTATCTCGCCTGTAATATTGCAGTGAACGTTTTATTTTGTTGCAGTTATAGTTCTTGTGGTATATGTGTTAACATACAATTTTTGTGCATACAATAATTACAGTTATCTCGCATGTAATATTGCAGTGATAGTTTTAAATTGTTATAGTTTGTTGTATAATTATTTTTTTTTATGTTATTTTGTATTTTTATTTATTCTTTTGCAAATATTATTTTTTTTAGTGTTGTTTATGTATATCTAATATTTTTTTTCCGTTTTTTTATAGTGTTATTTTTTTTTGGTAGTTTACTGTTTTTTTTTCCAGAATTTATTCATGATTTTTTTTTCCATATTAGAGGAATAATATTAATCATTATTTAGTGCCTATATGTTCCTAAATATCAAATAAATGTAAATTGGGTAGTTGCATTGTTTTGGGTGAAAATTAATGTTATGGGCAACCACTTCCATAATTTTCGATTTTTAAAAGACGTGAGATTTTGAATTATAATGCTTAATGACTTAATTACCCTTATATGCAAGTTTTTTAATCTATATATGCAGCAAATTTTTTTTAAAAAATAAGTTAATCTGAACCGTTAAATAATCAAATGAAGGATCCAGATTTGGTCTTATTTCACATCTTGAAGGTGGTTGCTACTATAAGGCTATATATATATATATATATATATAGAGGTTAGATCATATGAGAATAGATGTTAATGTAAGAAATGAGAATAAATCTCAGCCTTTGATTTCACAAGATCTGCGGCCATGCTTTAATAATTTCCGTCTTCATTTTATCATCCGCGAACTTCATTATTACATATTTAAGGGTATCATTGTCATTTAGCCTGATGGTATCTTCCTCAAATAATTTTCATTTTTATTTTATCCTCCGCGAACTTCATTATTACATATTTGGATTTCTAATTCCTTTTCAATTTCGATTTTTCATCAAATTTCAATTGCCTTGTTGAGTCATCCAATACTCTAAAATTAAATTAGATTTTATTATTATTTAATTGAATTTTCTAATTTAATGAAGTTTTAAATAGATAAAATAAATTTAACATATTTTTCTGAAAAATTGATTTTATTTTTTTTTTAATTTAATTTTTCGCATTTGATGAAATATAGAGAAGATAAAATGAAGTGAACTGTTTCTAAAAATTTGTTTTTTTTCTTTTAATGATGTATATAGGAGATAAAATGACGAGAACTGAAATAATTTTTTTCGAAAAATTGATATTATTTTTATTTAATTTAATTTTTTCCATTTAATGAAGTATAAAGGAGATAAAATGAAGAGAACTATTTCTAAAATTTTGATTTTTTTTCGTTTAATGATGTATATAGGAGATAAAATGAAGAGAATTGAAATCATTTTTTTCGAAAAATTAATTTTATTTTTATTTAATTTATTTTATAATGAACAATAATTGAGATAAAATGAAGAATGATTAAGATATAATGAAGAACTGCTAAGATAAAATGCATGTCACGTATAACATCAAAATTCACATCGAATTTATTTTATAATGAATCACATTTGAGATAAAATGAAGAATAACTAAGATATAATGAAGAACTGCTATGATAAAATGCATGTCACATGTAACATCAAAATTTGAATCGAATTTATTTTATAATGATTCGCAATTGAGATAAAATGAAGTATAACTAAGATAAAATGAAGTATATAATACATAAAATGAACAAAACACAACTTTTGCGCCCTACACGTTCGTAATGACTATGTTGCCCTTCAATGAAGTAAAATGAGGATATTATGCCGCTTTTTTTGTTAAAGCTCTTATATAATCTGGATCGTTGATGTTGTCAAATCTATGGACGAGATTTATTCTCATTTCTCATGATAAGGGCTATTCTCACCAGATCAGCCCCCTATATATATATATATATATATATTCAAAAACATTAAAGAGGGCATTGGTAATTTGGTATAGTGGACTGATTCATTCATTTTCCGATTCGATAGCCTTTTTTTTTTTTTTTGTGTGAGAAACTCTTCTTCATTCAGTATCAGCAGAGTTTGAGCTAGAAGCAGTCGTAAAATTAGCTTGATCATGATATTTTCAATCTTTGAACTATTGAAGTAAATTTAAAGAAAAACTATCAATTACACTCTACAGTATTGATCAATTATGAAAAATATGTTCATATTGTTCCGTCATTGTATTATAATCTAATATATGATTCTGACAATTAAAAATACCATTATCTATAAAAAAAAACACTCCAATATTTTATATATATACACTATAATGTTTAATTTGATACTGTCAATTAAAAATATATATCCTTTATTCATATTATTAAAATTTTAATGAATCATGAATTTTAGTGTTAAAATATACTAAAAGGGAAAAAAACAAAATAGCAAGCATACAAAGTGAATCCAAAGAAAAACCAAATTGCATATAAAACATGGAAGTTAAAAGTTAAACAAATTATTGCAACTGCACAATGGATAGGGGATATTCAGTCGAAATCCACAACAAAGATTTTAAAAAAATGGGTATCAAATTCGAGATATTTTAATCACAAAAATAAAAGCCGTATAATATATAATTTCAAGTTTCACCTACTCCTCTCTCTTGTCCGACAACCAATTCAGCGGCAATATACCAACTGAAATTCGGAACTTGACCATGATTACGGATTTATACATATATATTCAAACTACATGGAAGGCATGATCACTCCTCTTCTTTCAACTTTTTTTTTTTTTTTAAACATATATTTCCCATGCATTTTTCTTATATATGTAAGAATGAACTCTGATTAAAAATAATACTAAAGCATAAACATATATTATTACAGGAGAGATTCCATCTTCCATCATCAACATCTCTTCTCTGGAAAGTGTGGACCTCTCCAGCAACAGTTTTTCGGGAAAAATCCCCATTTTCTGCAATTCACTCAACCTTGAAGAGTTGTTTCTCAAGGAGAACAACTTCACTGGTACTTTTATACATAAAAATAAGTATATGTGTATGATCATAATATTATTTAGAGAAAAAAAAATATTAGTTTTAAATTTTAAATATTATAGTATGGGTCAATTTTAAATTTTATCTAAATTTTTTTCAATTAAAGAATTAAACCCAATTAGGAAAATTTACTACCATCATGTTTACTTTCATTAATTAAAATACCGTAGTTATTAAGGATTTATGGTATTTTTAACTAATAAAAGTAAACATTACAATAAAATTCTCTAATTTGTCAAACACTGAGGTTTAATTCCTAAATTAAAAAAAATTGGTTAAAATTTATAGTTGATCGATATATTACAATTTCCTTTTTAATGAGAGTGATATCTATCTTAATTTACAGGTAATATGCCAAAGGAAATAGAATATCTCACCTCGTTGAAGTATGTGGTAATTGCTAGCAACAATTTGACAGGTACGCGCCCACATCACAAATCAACTTATTTATGAATGCGAATGAAATAAAATATTTGTTCAATTGTTATCGTGCTTTTTAGAAAGTCTCACTCATAATTGTAAAATTTATTAGATCTTAGTTAGATGTTCGAATGAAACAGGTTGCTTAGGCCACACTTTAGTGGTTTATAGACATTAATTCAACACGTTCGTTCTTCTGCACAGCCGGCTGATATCTTCACAAAAGCCCTTCCCACTGCTTCGTTTTCCTTTTACTCTCCAAGCTTAACATCTGGAATGTTCAGCTTGAGGGGGTGTTAACATTATGTAAAGCCGAACCACATGAGCAACACAAAGAGATGAAACCATGCACACGTGGGAAATCACATACACGAGCTTTAGAGCAAGAAGGGAAAGATATTCTACAAGGTTGCACTAGAAAGATTGAAGAGTGGCCAACCTAGCTGGCATTATTCCTTCTAGAATGAAGTTAGTTAGATAGAAGCATCTAGATTAGATCTAGTTCATGCTGTTGTATTCGTCTATATATATACGAGATGTATGCGAGATGTAAATATCTTTTCATAACAGAATAACAATCGAGAATCATTTTTCTCTCACTTAATACTTTCTTTTTGACTTGTGTGTGATCTTCATGCTGTGCATGGTACTTCGACAGAATGCCTTTCTGAGTAAAATATTTATATATTTTCGTCAAATAGTTTCAGTGAATTAATCCATTAATTTGTGTATTGTACGACTCAGGTCAGATTCCAAAGCAAGTTGGGAACCTTACTTCCTTAGTAAGACTTGATCTTGGTTACAATAAGTTGTCGGTGTAGAGAAAATTATCTCTTATTCACTCAAGGGTAAAAGATTACAAAACTAGTACTTATAGAGAGAAGAAAACGAATCTATTCTAAGATATACAAAAATATACACAAGATATAAGAAAGGTATCTAATATCTTAACACCCCCGCAAGCGAAGATGACGATAGTCGAAGCTTGGAACAGAAATTTTCAAACAAAGCGCGCGACAAACTTTTGGTGAAGATATTGGCTATTTGGTCTTCAGACGGGATAAAACGCGTGAGTAGTTGTTTAGAATCAACTAACTCCCTGAAAAAATGGTAGTCAATATCAATATGCTTGGCTCGTTTGTGCGAGATAGGATTCTGAGTTAGGAACAGCGCACTGGAATTGTCTGAGTAAATAATCGGCGGTGATGGGAGTGTGATGTGAAGATCACGTAACACATTCGTGACCCAACGAATCACCGAAGCAGTGTTTGCGATGGCACGATACTCCAATTCACAACTCGAGCGGGAAACGGTGGGTTGCTTCTTTGCGCTCCAAGAAATGAGGTTTGGACCCAAATACACCGAGTAACCATAGGTTGAACGTCGAGTATCAGTGCAACGGGCCCAGTCAGCATCAGAATAACCCACAAGAGACGACGAGCCACGTGAGAAAGAGAGCCCAAAATTCACGGTGCCTTTGACGTAGCGAAGGACACGTTTAACCGCAGCGAAGTGATCGATAGTTGGTTGCTGCTGAAATTGGCTGAGTGTGTTCACCAAATAGGCAAGATCAGGACGTGTAATGGTCAAGTACTGCAGTACGCTAACTAGCGAGTGATAGAGAGTTGGATCTTCAAAGGGCGCGCCATCTTTGGAGAAGGTGACGCCTGGCGGCAAGGGAGTGGACACAGGCTTCGCATACACCATATCAGAATGTCGTAATATATCAAGAGCATACTTTGTCTGGCAGAGAAAGAGACGATCAGCGGGATAATAAGCCTCCAAGCCAAGAAAATATCCAAGTCGGCCGAGAACCTTGGTCGAGAATTTTGAATTAAGACGAGCCATAAGTGTGGAAATAGCGGTCTCAGAATTACCCGTGATAATAATGTCATCCACATAAACCAGAAGATAGATAAGGACCGAGTCCATTTGAAAAACAAAGAGAGATGTGTCCGAGGAGCTGCAATAAAAACCAAGAGTAAGAAGAAAGCTACGGAAACGTTGATACCAGGCGAGTGGCGCTTGGCGGAGACCGTAGATAGCTTTCTGAAGACGACACACATAAGAAGGGTGTTTAGAGTCAACAAATCCCGGAGGTTGCTCCATGAAGACCGGAGTGGATAGAGTGCCGTTCAAGAAAGCGTTCTTGACATCCAGCTGATGAAGCTGCCAAGAATTCATAACTGCAATAAATATAATAATCCGAATAGTTGAAGCTTTAACAACAGAGCCATCTGTAAGAAGTTTAGTTTGATATACCCACTTCGAACCCACAATATTTGTGTTCGGCAGTTTTGGAACCAGCGTCCAAGTGTGATTTGCGTGCAGGGCTTTCATTTCTTCAAGCATTGCTTGTACCCATTCAGGAACTTTCAAAGCTGATTTAATACCTCGGGGTTCTGGAAGAGCCGTAGAAGCTGAAAAAATAGATATAGTATTAATATCAATCGGATACCGAGGCTTGAAGACACCACTCTGCGAGTGGGTCTGCATTTGATGCGTACGAGGTGCCGGTGGCACGTCATGAGGCGGAGTAGCAGCGGGCGGCACATCGGCAGGGGGAAGAGGATTAGGGTTAGGAGGACGATCGACAACTGGTATACAGAGTCGACAGGGTGATGTGGAAGGTATAGGCTGGGCTACGGGTGAGGACACGACTGAGGTAGGAGGAAGGACGGCTCGATCGAAGAATTTCGATAGGTGTAGACGTGTGAAAGGTGATTCAGAACCAGTTTTAGTGAAGGGAAAAAATGATTCATCAAACACGGCATGTCGGGTAATATATAGACGAGAGTTTGACAAGGAAAGGCAGCGGAAACCTTTATGAGCAGGGCTATAACCAAGGAAAATACAAGGCAAACTACGAGGCTGAAACTTAGTTTTGTTGTAATCACGAAGACACGGATAAACTCTACGGCCAAAAGGATGGAAAGACTCATAAGATGGTGTTTGATTATAGAGGAGTTCGAATGGGGATTTTTGGTTTAGGACTGTAGAAGGAAGACGATTTAAAGTGTAGACAGCTGAACTGAAAGCATCAACCCAAAATGTGTGAGGGACGGAGGAATGAAACAGTAAAGTGAGACCCATTTCAGTTATGTGCCTATGTTTTTGCTCTGCACGACCATTTTGGGATGGAGTGTAGGGACAGGAAACTAAGTGCTGAATACCTGCGGTTTGAAGAATAGATTGGAGGCAATGATTTGAGAATTCTGTGCCGCCGTCGCTTTGAAACTTTTTTATCTTACAGCCCAACTGATTTTCAACAAAAGCTTTAAAACTCACAAAAACATCAAAGAAATCCGATTTGGCACAGAGAGGGTAAAACCAAGAAAACCTCGAATAATCATCAATAAATACTGCATAATAACGAAAACCATCTTTTGAAACAACTGGGGAAGGTCCCCATTAGTCACAATGAATGAGTTCAAGAGCATGTGTAGCACGCTTACTAGAAATAGAAAATGGTAAATGTCGATTTTTAGCTAACTGACATGAAGAGCATAAACCGGAAAAAGTACAAGAAGAAGAAACCGATAGCAACTGAGAATTCTGTAGAAGCTGAATGGTGGCAAGAGTCGAGTGACCAAGACGAGCATGCCAGAGATCAAGCGAAGCAGCGGGTAATGTACTTCGAGTAGATGCAGTCAACGCCAAAGGGGACGACTCGAGCACCTAGAGCCCATGTTTATGGACGTCTTTTGCAAGGACTCTTCCCGTGGTTTGGTGGAGAATTGTGAACTGTGAATCAGTAAAAATCACATGAACAGGATGATCACTAGTTAGACGACTGACAGATAATAAGTTCTTCGTAATATGAGGAACAACCAAAACATTTTTAAGAGAAATATCATTAGCCAATAAAAGAGAACCAGTATGAGTAATACGAAGGTGATCACCATTACTAATGGTGACATAATCCGAACTCGAATAAGGAGTAACATCAGATAGAGTGGACGCATCCGATGATATGTGAGCAGACGCGCCAGTGTCGAGGTACCAATCGGATGTGGATGTGGGCGAGACACTGCAATTCACTGAAAAAGCCTCGGCAAGTTGTGCAGTTGGCTTCGATCCCCGAGAATAATTTCGATCGAACTAGTGCTGGCAATCGAAAGCGTCGTGGTCAGTTTCTCTGCAGAAATAACACCAAGGCTTCTTTCGCTGGCGAGGTTTATTGTTGCTGCTCCCGTGATTCTGAGAAGGCTTCTTTCCCGTCGAATCTCGATTTTGCTGGTTAGCATGAAAGGCAGCTGGGGGCAGAAGTGAAGCAGACAATCGGGTAAAGAGTTTGTGGCTCTGGGCACGAGCAAGTAACGTATCAAAGTCCGAAAGAGGGTCCTGCATGAGTTGAGCGGCTGTGAAAGTTGCAAAATCCAAACCCAAACCACGAATAAACCAATGCGATTTGTCAGAGGGCTCGAGAGAACATCCAATAGCAGCCAATTGGTCGCATAGAGACTTGTAGCATCGGCCGTACTCCACGACAGACAAATCATCATGTTTTAGAGACAACAAATCGTCTTTGAGGCTTAGTTCACGTGCCTTCGAACGACTGCTATAGGCGTGCGATAAGGCAGTCCAAACCTCGCGGGAAGACTTGCACCCGATAATTACAGCCATCGACTCTTCCGTCAATGCCGAAACTAGAAAGAGTTTGATGACCTGATCGCGAGAGAACCACTTCGAGTACTCTGGATTTGTGGTCGGCACTCCAGCGGCGTTTGGAAGGAGACGGGGAGGCGTAGGTTGGGAGCCATCGACGAACGGCTGAAAGTGCTGAGTAATGAGCAGCGGCTCTATCTGGGCGTGCCACAACATATAGTTGGCGCCGGTGAGCTTTATGTTAACCATGTGTATCATGGTGGAGAGAGGTAGAGATGGAAGATCGTCGTCGTCTGTTCGGGCAGCCATCGAAGGAGGCGCGTGCGTACAGGAAGAAGAAGGATGAAGCTAGGGTTAGGGTTTGTAGCCAATGTTAGGCTGATACCATGTAGAGAAAATTATCTCTTATTCACTCAAGGGTAAAAGATTACAAAACTAGTACTTATAGAGAGAAGAAAACGAATCTATTCTAAGATATACAAAAATATACAAAAGATATAAGAAAGGTATCTAATATCTTAACAGTCGGGTATGTTTGTAAACTTGTACGCTAAAACTTTGTGGCATTGCATTCAAATTATAAAATTATTATTCGATTTCTCATATTTGTGTTCATCGTTGAAATCTTAGAATTGTCAGCCATTATCTGTTAACCATTCTAAATGTTTAATTAGACTTGGCAACTAGTTTTATTTTTTCTTGTCACATCTAACAACCTCATAAAATTTGAAATTTTGGCAATTGGCAGCTTATAAAAGCCCGCATTTTCATTTTTGAGATTTTCACTATGCTCATGTAATTGAACTTGTCAAAGGAAAATGAAGTGGTAAAAAGTTGGATATCATTTCTACAGACTAATTAATGATAAGATTTTTGCAGTGAAGTTGAATTGTAGTTTGTGATATGCAGGCGAGTTGTCGGAAGAGCTTGGTAATCTGGTATATCTAGAGATTTTGGCATTACCCTTCAATAAACTGTTAAATGGTTCCATTCCCTCTTCCATATTCAACATCTCAACACTAAATATAGTAGTTCTTATGGAGATATATTAGATATATATATATCTTTCATGAATAATATAGATACTTTTATATCTATCTTTTATATAGATTAGATTAGTTTAGCCCTATATATACATGTACATTGTAATATTTTCATGGTGTGAAATACAAGATTTAATATCTTTACATGGTATCAGCCAAATCTAACTACAACCCTAGTTTTTTCTCTCTCATACGCACGATCGTATTGCCATGGCTGTTGCTCCGGATCTTGATATTCCCACCCTCCCTCTGTCGACGATGATCCACATGGTGAACATCAAACTCACCTCTACAAATTATTTGTTGTGGCATGCGCAGATCGAGCCTCTTCTCATCGCTCAACACTTCCTACCCTATGTCGACGGCTCTCGCCCTGCTCCGACTTGCGACCTCACCGATGTCGCTAGACACACAACTCTTAATCCTGCCTACACCAAGTGGTAATCTCAGGATCAACTCATCAAATTATTTTTGGTGTCCACTCTGACGGAAGAATCGATGGCAACGATCATTGGTTGCAAAACCTCTCACGAAGTTTGGACTGCACTTTCTCGTTCGTACAGCCATGCCTCCAAAGCCCGTGAACTAAGTCTCAAAGATGATCTTCTCGCCATCAAGCGCGACGATAGTCTTGTTGCTGAGTACGGTCTGCCTTATAAGCTATTTTGCGATCAGTTTTCGGCCATTGGACGTTCCATCGATGCGTCTGACAAGTTACATTGCTTTCTACGTGGTCTAGGACCCGTATTTGCATTGTTTACTTCTGCTCAGCTCGCTATTGAGCCGCTGCCCGGATTTGATACTATTCTTGCTCGCGCAATCAGTCATGAATTATTCATGAAAACCACCAATGTTGCTCCTGTCTCATCTGCCATTGCTTTTCACATGACGAACTCCAACCGGGATACCCAATATCAAGCTTCTCGCGGAAAGTCTCAGCAAAATCGCAACCGCTGTCACTCAAACAACAACCGACGACGTCCATGGTGTTACTTTTGTACAAAACCAATCATGATGCTTTCGATTGCCCGCATCGGTTCGACCGCTCCTTTGACAGATCTTCGTAGCCTCCTCCTCCAGCAGCAAATCTTGTCGATGCCTTCACAATAGGCTGCTCGATCACACAGCCCTCCATCTCTGATTGAAAAAAATTAATATGATCATAGAAAAGGATATTCCCAATGTTAATAGAAATCTAAGAAACGCATATCGAGAGTCATGGTAAGAAAATGATACTCACTTCACCTGCACTCTCCAACTCCTCCTCTGAAGATCCAGCCCAAAGGGAGTGAACCCTGAACGCTGCTTCCATATTACCAAGGAACTCCTGCATGGCTACACTGTCCCTTTCTGCATTTGGGGCGTTGTTCATAAATGATAACTATATAACTGCACATATTTAAGCCCAGATACTTATTTGATATTTGCTATAGACAGATACAAATACAATCTTTAATTAAAGTTGGCCTATTATCTTAGGCTTCGTCTGGCAACTTCATATCTGGCTTTGATCTTTTTTAGGGTGGCCACTGCTTCAATCATGCTTATTCTTTCACCGGGTGAAAACGCAACACAATTTATTGCCAATTCAAGAACAGATGAAATGCACTCCTCATTTTTCCAAAAATGTGGATCTTCTCTTGCTATCAAACGAGGGTCGGCAACTTCACTCAATGCATTTTTTTGCAATGATTCTTCCACCCATTTCTTCAAGCTCATTTCTCCTATAAACATATCATCAGTTGCTTTTTTCCTCGTAAACATCTCCAGCAACATTGTTCCATAACTATATACATCTCCATTGGTGGACACCTTTCCTTCTGACCCATACTCTATTTACATTTCATGTTTGTTAGTATCCATGGACAATAGAACCAGTTTGAGAATATTAGAAAAAGAAGGAAATCTTACCTGGTGCTGCGTAACCGATAGTTCCCAAGGTTTTAGTTGGAATGACAACCACACCTTGGTCGAAAAGCTTTGCAATACCGAAGTCACCGACTTGAGCTGTCATATCTTCGTCAAGTAAGACATTGCTTGGTTTTACATCACAATGCACGACAGGGTATGTAAAGCCATGGTGAAGATATTCCAATGCTAATGCAATATCTATTGCTATTTTCACCCTCTGCATTAGATCCAAACAATAGTTGTGAGAATATAACCATTTCTCCAAGCTCCCATTCGGCATGTAATCCAGAATCAATGCTTTGAACTCCATATTACTGCAACATCCAATAACATGAACGATGTTTCTATGTCGAATTGAGCTCAATAGCTTACTTTCGGTATCAAAGCTTTGAGCAGCTCTTTCCATGTGCAAGTGGAACACTTTTACTGCCACTTTTAACCAATCAAAAAGTGTGGCATGGAAGACAGAACCAAAACCTCCTTTTCCAAGTAGGTTAGCCTCATCAAATGAATTTGTTCCTCATTCAAGTTCAATGTATGAAATCCTTCTCCACTCAATAACTTCCAAAATATTAATTGGGGAGCCTAATTCTTAATTCTGATTCTTTCTTCTAGTGAGCATGATCACAACAATGATCACCAAAATGACAACTAAAATCAACGATGGCACTATATACTTCATAAGTTGGACAAATAACTTCATCCTCGGTCCTCCATGGTTTTTCGAGCAAGATCGCACTTGAAATTTTGCCAAACCGCAAAGACCAGAGTTGTTAACGAAGGAGTGAGCAATGAAGTTAACAAAACAACCTTCATTTGGAATCTCTCCTTCCAATCTATTGCAAGACACATTAAAATGCACAAGAGATTTAATATATGCTAAGGACTTTGGTAGCAGTCCTGAAAGATCATTGTTGGATAAATTCAATGCGCTCAAGCTTCTAAGATTCCCCAAGGATTGGGGAATTTCTCCACTAAATTCATTATTTGACAAGTCCAGAAATTCTAAAGACTCACAACTATCAATTGTGTTTGGAATATCTCCTGAATATTTATTGAAGGATAAATCCAGATAGTTGAGCACTTTTAAATCTCCAACTTGAGATGTAATCTGGCCACTCAAGTAATTTGAGGAGAAGTTTAACATCACAAGGTCTCTAAGATTATAAAAGTTGGAAGGGATAGTGGAATTCAATTTGTTTGAGTTCAAGAAGATATTTCTTAAAGATTCAACTTTACCCAAACATTCTGGTATTGGACCTATCAGCAGGTTACCACCAAAGAACAAGTCCCCCAAATGACGGGTGATTTCCATCTGTGTCACCAGAATTAAACATGTGGACATTTGTGTCCGAAACCCTAGACATGTGGACAAACATAGCAAGTTCGAATGTCAGAAATTCGAACCTCCCAGGTTTTATAATTTAAATATGGGTTCGAATTCCTTGAATTCGAACCCTTTATAAATAATTTATTTTTTAATTAAATTTCCGGCAATATAATTTAAATATTAGTTCGAATTCCTGAAATTCGAACCCTTTTTAAATATGGGGATTTAGGGTTATGGTTAGTGTTACGACATTGGGATTTAGGGTTTATTTGTTATATTTATGGTTTACATGTATTTATTTTAATGTAGGATATAAATAAAATAAAAATATATGTAACACAAATAAAGCACAAATTTAATCAAAATATTACAATAAGATTAGGGTCTTCTCGGAAACGTGCGAACATATTAAAATAATTGAAGAAATAAAAGAAAATAATTATGAAAAGTCTACTAAAAATTCAAACTACCAGCCGAAAAAACCCCCTAATTCCTATTTCACACCAAATCAAATATACCCTATTATTAAAAAAATAAAATCCAGGAATTGCGATGCATATTCAGGAATTGCGATTCAAACGAAAAAAGGAAAGACATACATATTCAAGATTTACAATCATATTTCCAAACCAAAACAAACACAAAAATTAAAGCAGCATAAACACTTTTAAAAAAAAAAGATTGTTAAAATGTGCACCTGATTGTTTTCGCCCGACATGATTATGTGGTGGTGAGTTAAAATTCGGGTGCAGTACAGTCGAATTCGCAAATTCGAACACTCGCAAAAGCAACAATGGCGGACGAGAGGAGAGAGAGAGAGAGAGGTGAAAAGTGAAAAGTCAACAGTGGGGGGATAGTGGGGTTGGGGGTAGGTGGGGTTACTTAAAATATTACTCAACCATCATTTTCTTTTTTTTTTTTAATAAAAACTCAACCGTCATTTTCAATTTTTTAATTTATTAAAACTCAACCGTCATTTTCAATTTTTTTTTTCAAATATTGAAAAGTTTTATGTATTAATTGCTAGAATTTGAGGAGTATGTTATAAGTGCTATAATTCATTAAGTGAGAAATTAAATATTTTTACTTGAAGCTACAATTTTAAGATTTTTGTCAGATTGAATTGACTAGAGAGAAATTAAATTTATTTTTACAGTCTTCCCAACTACAATTTTAATTTTTGTGTCAGATTAAATTGACTAGACATATTAAATTGATTAGAGAAAAAATGTGGAAGTGTTGGAAAATTGACTAGTCAGATTAAATTCACTAAAGATGAAAATGTGTTTTTAATCATATATAGAGTGTGGCTCTCCGTCAATACAGATAGATGTGTATTGTCACTCAATTATGGATTCATTTACTTTGAGATTTTTTTGGGAGAGCACTGATCCAAAGAAGCCAGATTATGTGTGGGGTGATGTTCCACACGACCTAGATTACTTTCAACTCATTCAAAAAATCTTTCAAATTACGGGTTGGAATCACTGGGAGTGGACCTTGATTCTGAAAGTGTTCGTTCTCCAAGGAAATGAGTCAATATTCTTGGACCTTCATGAGGGGAACATCCAAATCCTTCATGATTAAAAGATTTTAAAGCCGGGAATTTCTATTGGGCGTACACCCGTGCCCGTGGATCACGGAGGTAGTAGCAACCCTTTACAACAAGCACATGAAGATGATGATGAAGATGACGATACATGGTGTCCGAACAACAGCGAGGATTTCGAAGACGACGAGGAATCATATGTGCCAGAGACAGATATTGATTCTGACGAGGGAGAAATTACTTTTTCCACAGGGGAGAGACATATCTTCGACGATATTGGCAATCCGGATCCTTACAGGACCGATTATTTTGACGACATGCCAGTATTTTGGAACAATGATGTTCAACAAATAAAGGCTGGTACGTACTTCAAAACTAAGGAACAATTGATTCATGCAGTTACTACATGGTCTCAATCAAAGGGGGTTCAATACACCACCAAGAGGAGCTCCCAAACCACGTGGGAGGTGAAATGCAAAGAGAAGGATGTAAATGGTCCTCCGTGCCAGTGGAAAGCTAGGGCAATTTATGACAAACCTTCAGGGGGGTGGAAATTGAACACGTGGACGGAGGACCACAACTACTCCGGAAACAATTTGGCTGTCAATATTACGGCGAATCTCATAGCCAAACTCATTCTTCCCCACCTTCAAGTAGATCTGGAGTATAAGGTGGCCAACGTCATTGTCAATATTCGTGAAAAGTGGAACGTGGACGTTGGGTACAAGAAAGCATGGCATGGCCGTCGAAAAGCATTGGAGGCTCTCTACGGCGACTGGGAAACCAACATCCGCGAGCTGCCGGGGTTCATGGCAATCCTATGCCATCACAATCCGGATACGGTTGTGGTATGGAAGTTCCTCAAGAATGAGAAGCACATGGCGCAGAGGATATTCCGGTATGTGTTTTGGGCATTCGGTGCCTGCATCGCTGCGTATCAGCACACACATCCAGTGGTCATGGTGGATGGAACGCACCTGCGTGGCTCGTATAAAGGGAAGTTGCTGCTAGTTGTGACCAAGACAGCCAACAATCACATAGTTCCACTAGCTTACGCCGTCATCGATGAAGAGTCCACCCACAGCTGGAGATGGTTTCTTAAGCACCTGCGCCTCAACGTTCTGAAATCAAGACCGACGTGCATCATATCAGACCGGCATGCCGGTCTCCTTGCTGCATTTCAGTCATACTTTGAGCATTTTCCTGGAGCTGGATGTCATCGATATTGTCTTCGCCATCTTTGATCCAATTTATTGGATAAGTTCAAGACGAGTGGCCTCAAACAAGTTTGCACCAGGATCGGACAAGCATTTGATGGCAAGGAGTACAATAGAGCTTGGTCTAATTTGTGGGATATGAACCGTAATGCATATGAGTGGTTGCAGCGTCATCCAGCTGACAAATGGACACTCTACGAGGACGGAGGGCATCGTTGGGGCAACATGACAACTAATATCGCTGAGAGTTACAACAATGCTCTCAAAGGTTGCCGCTTCTTGCTTATTCGAGCCATCGTAGAAGCCACCCTAGAGAAGTCAACAAAGATCTTTGAGCGTGCCCGGAATGAGCTCAGCACTTGCAATACTGCACTGCCCCCTTACCAACATGACCGGTTCATGAAGAGTCGATTGCAGGCTAACGAGCATGTGGTAAGATTGTACAATCCTGCTAACCAGGTTTACAAAGTGGTCAACATCTATACCACAGAACAAGGTGAGCGAAGACAATCTTTTTCTGTCCACTATCCACAAAATTCTTGTTCTTGCGGGGAGTGGCAGGCAATGCGGTTCCCTTGCTCTCACGCAATTGCCGTTTCTCAATTAAGGGGGGATAATCCACTTAATTTGGTGCATGACTACTATACCATTCAAGCATGGTGTGCACAGTTCAGTGGGGGCTTTTATCCGATTCCTGGAAACTCACACACTGTGAATCTTGGATGGCGTCTCAAGCCGAATCCACTCCGTCTTGCACATGCAAAGGGCCGATGTAAAACGCAGCGCTACCGAATGAACATGGATTATCAAAGTCAGACGAGTGGGGGTGGAAGAAAATGCACTAGATGCGGAAATCCTGGTCATATTGCAAGAAAATGTCCTTATTCTCATCCTCCATCAGATAGGCTGCCAATTCATCGTATTTACAATGCCGATGGTACGCGCGATGAAGAGTACAATGCTGATGAACAATTTGGTGGTGATGCTGACGAAGACTATGATGGTGACGAGTAGAACATTCTCTATGAAAATTTTATTTTATTATCTTTAATGCAATTTCATGTATTTAATTTGATTAAAGTAGAATAATTATTATTATTATTATTATGAAACATTTCGCGAAGAAGAAGAAAAAAAACTAAAAAATTAAATAAATAAAATTAATATAAATAATAATAATATAATAATATAAAATAAAGGGTTCGAATGTGTCAAATTCGAACCCATTAAAAAATCCAAAGAAGAAAAAAAACTAAAAAATTAAATAAATAAAATTAATATAAATAATAATATATAATAATATAAAAGAAAGGGTTCGAATGTGTCAAATTCGAACCCATTAAAAAATCCAAAACCCTTCGAGGTTCGAATCTGACACATTCGAAATGCCTAGTTTTGTCCACATGCTAGGGTTTTTCTGAGGGTTTGTCCACATACTTAGGGTTAAAGACATTTTGATAATTTTTCCCCCAAATGACTAAATCCACAAATAGCAATGGGGATGGATCCTTCCAATTGATTGTCGCTAAAAGCGAGACGTTGGAGTTTCTTCAGTTTCCCAATTGCTGGTGGAATGATCCCTGTAATCTGATTCTTATGCAAAAACAAATTTATCAAACTACTTAAATTTCCAATAGTAGAAGGAATAACTCCTTTTATACTGCTGTCTGATGCATCAAACTTGAGAAGAGAAGTGGAGAAATTCCCGATTGAATTGGGTTTCAAATATCGACAATTATGTGATACTTCCAAGGCTTTCAAATATCGACAATTAGATAATGAAGAGAGAAATGTCAGCTCATGAGTGGGGGATTCTGCACCATATAAATTATTTCCCCAAATATAAAGTTCTTGTAAGAGTCTTAGATTACCAAAATTGGGTATGGAGCCGCTGAAGGAGTTGGTGCTCATGTCCAATAAAGCAAGTTTAGAAGCATTTGCGAGAGAGGTTGGAATGGGGCCATTGATTCTGTTATGAGAAAAAAAAATTGTTCAAGATTGAAAAGTGAATTCCCCATGTCCCAAGGAAGACAACCTGAAAACTCATTGAATGAAAGAGATAGAGTCTTCAAGGTTGATAAGTTTAATATGGAAGATGGGATGGAGCCAGATAAGGAATTATTGAACACTGACAACCACTCCAAGCTTCGTAGAGTACCAATCTCCAGTGGTAATTCCCCTATCATATATTGACGTATAATATGGATAATTATTTCACATTTCATTAATGAATTCCAAGGAAGAATGTAAGAGTACTCAAATTAAAACTTGGATATATTTAGAGAGATATGTATACACACCTGACAGAGTATTAAGGCTTAATTCTAACATTGTCAATGAAGAAATAATGAAAATTGAAGATGGAATATTTCCCTTCAGCTTGTTTAGATCAAGATACAACTTTTGAAGCTTTGGTAGATTGACCACAATTGGGATGCTTCCAGATAAAGTATTGTTGGCTAAGCTCAAGATTGTCAATAAAGAAAGGTTGAACACAGATGATGGAATATCACCTTCTAGAGAGGTGCTGTCAACGATTAATTCCTCCAAACATAAAAGTTTTCCTATTTCTGCGGGAACTCTTCCTGATATGAAATTATTATTTTAGCTATGATTGCTATAAAATCGCCATCAAATTTGAGCAATCATTGCTATAAAATCAGATATGATATTACAAGTTGGAAGAAATTTACTATTCATACCTCGAAAATCATTAATATACACGTGCAAGTTTCTAATCATGCTCAAGTTTCCTATCTCAGGTGGGATGTTGCCACTGAAATGATTGTCGGATAAATCAAGATGCTCAAGCTGTGTGCATTTCCATATATCATGTGGGATTTCTCCGGAAAATTGGTTGCTCCCAAGAGAAAGTTGTTTGAGGTTTGGGATACTGTGACATAAGTTACTGTGAAGCGGCGATCCTGACAGTTAAATATTTCAAATACAAGATTTCGACCCACAATGCGCAGATTGAATATATAATATCTTAATTTATAATATTGAGATATAATTAATAAATTATATATTTATGTATTTGTTAGTAATTGCTCAAATATATACAATTTTTATCTTCAATATTGTATAAACTTAGTAATAATAATAATAAAGTAATTAAATATAAAAACCAACAAATTGGAGTTTAATTTACAAATTTGTCCACAAATATTGTACTTGTAATATTAAAAAATTGTAAATACAATAAATTGGTGAAGTGTTATAGAATGACAAATATAACTTTGTTAGATTATTATTATTATTATTTTTATTTAATATAAATGCATTTCAAACACCGTGATATTCTTAGACAATCTCAAACCCACGACCTCTTGTTAATAAGTAAAACGTTTTTACTACTATGTCCGAGTAATGGAAAAGATCAAAGATTAGCAATCAAGATCAAAGATTGAAGAAGATTGGCAATCAAGATCAAATCAAATCATTAATTGGTTTACCATATATTGTTTACACTCACCCTATTTAAAGGGTATCCTGTACACCTTTCAAATCATCAAATACAAAAACCATATTCTCTCTTTATCATGTCTATCTATACCATTTAACATGGTATCAGAGTAGGAATAAAATCTTGCCTCTGAAATTCCTTCTTCTTTCACAAATAAAATGAAGGAATCGCCAATTGGCTCAGAAAAAATTCATCATCGCCTCTACACCGATCTCAACCCTTCAAACATCAACTAAGGCAGATTTCAAGTTCTGTCCACCATCCTGAACCAAGATCAAGCACCATGTCAGACGGAAAAGAAATAACATCACAAGTTACCAGACAAGCCGAGAATGTTAGCCTCGAATTCAAGTTGGATGAAAATAACTATCCAATCTGGTCCAGGTTGATGAAGGTTTCAATTGGCAGCAAAGGCAAGTTGAAACATATCACCCACGATCCACCACCACCAAAAGAAGGAGAAGCCGGTTTCACCCAATGGGAGATGGACGACCTCACGGTCTTCGCCTGGATTGTCAACAATATGGAAACCTAATTGGTTTCCAGTTTTGCCCAGCATTCGACTACAAAGGCTATCTGGGATAGCCTCGCCATAACTTACGGCACCACTTCTGATCCCCTGCAAACATATGACTTAGAAGTGAAAGCCAACAAGATCACACAAGGGGAAAGAACTATCGAAGCATATTGGGCAAAACTACAAGGAGTATGGCTCAATATTGATCAACAAGAATCAAACCCATTCAATTGCTGCGAGAAAGGGATTCGAATTTACCAAGAGGTCCTATCTCAGAAGCGGTTGTTCCAATTTCTCTCTGGACTTGATCCAAAGATGGACGGGATACGGCGAGATATCTTGAAGGACAAGCCCCTATCGGCGCCAGAGTCTGCCTTCTCCAGGGTCAGGCGAGAGGTCGCACGACTTCAAATCATGGAGTCTCTGTCGCAGCCTGAGTTGCAGATCAGCACCGGCTTTGCTGCTCGTGAACACAGCCAGAAACCCCCTCCCTCAAAGGCAAAAATTGATAAAAACAAGCTTGTATGCTCTCATTGTGGAATGAGAAAGCACACCTGCAAACAATGCTTCCAGATTGTAGGATACCCGGAGTGGTGGGATGACGGACGGAAGACATCGAAGGGAAATATCGCAGTTGGATCAGACGGCGGCGAGAGAACCGAACCGCACCGGAACGGCTCTTCCATTGCCGCCGACAAACTGGAGGCATCGGATTTGGTGGCGTAGCGGCGGGGACCGGCGGCATCTGGACAGTTGACCGTGCTATGGGTGGTCACAGTGGTAATTCTCGGCTCAGCCGACCGCCGTGGATGGATGAGCGGATCAGACAGAGTGCCGCCGGCCGTTGCAGCGGCGAGAAATAGAGATGGCGAAGGGGTGTCGGGGGTCGCCGGTTGGAATGGTGGTCGAGGGGGTGCAATACGCGGCCCAACCGGCTGTGGTGGGTGGCCGGACGGCTCGGACGGAGTGCCGGTAGCCATGGCCGAGACAAGCCCTGGCGATGGTGAAGGAGTGTGCGCCGACGGGAAAGGTAAAGGGTTTGGATTGAATCCAAACCCTAAATATTTCAATAAACATATTGTTTTGCAAACAGTTCCCTGCATTCCTAATTTCCTTAATTCACCCCCCCCCCCAGCCATCCAATAATTTATAATTATCTCTATGTAATTATAGTTGTAAAATTAAATCCATGCCTAAACCATTTTTTCACGGATGGATTTTCGATTGTGGAGCTATAGACACCATGTCATTTGATAGAAAAGATTTCTTAAACCTTTCAAAATCCACTAAAACCCATATCTAAACAGCTAGTGGTGATTTAATAGAAGTCGTAGGATCTTGTACTTGATAAGCTCATATTTATACTCACTTATCTATATTTTTCTCCATTGTTTCAAGTGTTTTACATTATGTTTTTACTTATTTCTGTGCATGAGTCTACTTTAGAGGGTGTTATGCCTTTGATGGGTGAATTTAGCAGGTTTTAGGCCAAATTCATTGGAAACCTGTACTGAAAGCAGATGATGTTCAAAGGAACAGTCACGAATTCTTCCACACATGGAATCTGAGCTAATGGAGCATGGAAATAGAAATATCTTTGAATTAGCTTTCCAACGCAACTAGAATCGGGTCAATCGGAGTTCGGGAGAGGAAGTTATGGCCAAAACCGTGAGACTGCGCAGACAGATATTTCTGTGTCGAGAGACAGGATTTGTGTCGACCGAAACAGAGGTCAAAACATTCCTGTCGACCGACAGGATTTGTGTCGATCGACATAGAAGCCCAATTTGAAGAATCGACACAAATTTCAGCTCGGATTTTGACTGGATGGTTGTGTCGATCGACAGCCTGCCTGTCGATCGACACGGAGGTCCGAAAAGGCTGTTTTTGGCTTGTTTTGGCAGTTTTCGCTATTTTTACCCAATACTCAAATTAGGTCTTTTCCCCCTCTATAAATATGAACTCTTAGGCACGAATTTCAAATAATCCTTTATGCATTATTACACTTAGAATAATTGAGCTTTGGAGTTTTTACAAGACATTCAAGGTTCCTCTTTATTTGTAAGTTCTTTAATAATATGTTTGCTTTAATTCTAGTCATGTTTTGTGGCTAGAACCCTAAACAGGTTTTAGGGCTATGATTTCTTTTCTGATGCATGTCTAATTGATATCAACTCATATAGCATGGATTAATTCTCTGATTTAATTTTATAACCGAGAGGTGAATTGAGATCTAGGTTTATAGTTAATAATTGATGGATCCAGAGATGAAAATTATTAACAGGAAGAAAGAATTAAATGTGTTTGTTTTTTGTCTCCAAAGGAAGAAACTTGCATAGGAATTAATTAGATAATTATTGAGATTGATTAATTTGGTGTTCTTGAGACCGAGAGGAGATAGTCTCTAATTAATAATCTAGGATTTAATTGCCTGACCAAGGAATTTAATCCACAAAAATCTATATTTTCCCCATTGCTGAGTTGATTGATATTTACATGTTGATGATTAGATTATCAGCCCTAGGATCTGTGCTTTTCTTTAATTGCTTTTAAAACCCTTTATTTTCTGCATTGTCATCTTTAATTTCCAAACAAAACCCCTTTTTCAAATTCCTCAAACTTCTGTGTTCTAAAAATTATGACTAGTACTTTTGATTTATCGTTGCACAGTCCCTGTGGGATCGACCACCTACGGGTGTAAAAATTTATTTGGCTAACCGCTAAACTGCAGTTATCAGTACTGTTCAAATATCCTCGTCCTTATACCTCTATAATATCCTATTTGTACCATCCCTCTCCCACAAACTCTTGTCCATTGCCATATTATCCGTGATTTGAGTTGTACACTTCTCATACACCCTTCCTTTTGTATCTCGCAGTATATCAGAACGAAGAAGATCATTGGGCGTGGCACTGAGAAGCAAGGACTGTACTGTGTCGATGAGGTTGAGCGGAATGGTACTGCATTACTTACTTATTCAACTAATAAAAACCCGTGGTTGTGGCATAGGAGGTTAGGACATCCGTCTAGAGGGTATTTAAAATTATTGTTTCCAGATTTAGTTCAAAACTCTATTTTATCCTGTGAATCTTGTGTTATCCACAGACATTCTTTTCGGCCTAGAAATAAAAGAGTTGATAATATCTTTTCTCTTGTTCATTCTGATGTGTGGGGACCTGCTCCAATTTTGGGTGGTAATCGTTTTAGATACTTTCTTCTCTTTGTTGACATTTGTTCTAGAATGACATGGATTTACTTTTTAGAGAACAAGTCTCAAGTGTTCGAAAAATTAACTCTGTTCTATGCCATGGTTCAAACTCAGTTTAACAAGCAAATACAAATTCTCCGTTCTGATAACGGACGGGAGTTTGTTAATTCCTCCGTGCTTAACTTCTGTCAACAAAAGGGTATAGTGCACCAAACCTCATGTCCATATACTCCCGAACAAAATGGGGTCGTAGAAAGGAAGAATAGGATCATTTTAGAAATGACCCGTGCTATGATGATTGAATCTTGTGTTCCCACAACTTTATGGCCTAAAGCAGTAGCAACCAGTGTTTTATCTTCTAAATAGGTTACCAACCAAAGTTCTCCAATTCCAAACACCTCTCCAACATCTCTCGTCTCGCGTTACCATTCCTTCAGCCCTTACTCTTGAGCCTAGGATTTTTGGCTGTTTCATCTTCGTTCACGTACCAAAACATGAGCGAACCAAATTCTCGCCTTGTGTTGAAAAATGTGTATTCGTGGGATATGGGATAATCAAAAGGGGTATAGGTGCTATAACCCCAAAACCCGACAGGTTATTACTACCATTCATTGTGACTTCCTTGAAACGGAGTATTTCTACCAAAGCCATTTTAGTGGTCAGGGGGAGAACAACAAGGAAACCATTGACCCCCTAAACTGGCTCACGGGAGATTCTTTGTCTTTGCACACACCATCTGATCAACCCTCAGAAAATTCAGTACAACCCGAGCTCGAGGTGTCACCACCAGGATCTCCTGAAATACTGATATCATCTGGTAATAGTGGTAATGTTTCTTCATCATCTTCTGATTTACCTACTGATTTACCTAATTCACCCCTTCCTGATAGACCCGGTGAATTAAGGGAACCGGAACCCGAGACTATTTTGTCGGAACAATATGTACTTCCACCCCGGAGTACAAGAGGCATACCACCTTGATAAGTTCGTTATTTCGCTAACTTATCATTGAGTTTTTGTCCATTTAGCGTTCAAGATATGCAATTTTCATTAGTATTTGTGCATGATCGTATTTCGGTGTTATGTGGTGTTATGATGGTGAAATCTTGCAGGAAATATGCCAAGTTTGGAGGAAGTTCGACATCAGGCAGCATGGCTCTGTCTCGGCCGAGATGAGGTGTACCTTGGTCGAGATGAAACCCCGAGATGCGCTCACCTCGACCAAGTGAAGATTGACGCGGGAGCTCCATCTCGGCCGAGATAACCTTCATCTCGGCCGAGGTGGAAGGTCGACATGCGCACGTGGCATACCGAGGTAGAGAAAGACGGATCGATTCATCTCGGCCGAGATGCCCTTTATCTCGGCCGAGACGCATCTCGCTGGGGCGGAAATTTGAGATATTTTGGGCCTATCTTTCCTTGTAGATTTGATACCTTGTGAAGCATATCTGTACCACTATATAAACACCTGTAATTCGATTTTTAGAGGGTAGACAGTTTATTTTGAGAATTATATATTATTTCCAAGGCAGAGGTTTGTGGATTATTATTTTGTGAAGTTGAAGACAGTTGATGGAATTGTTCTCTTCCATTGAACATCAGTTTTAATGCAAGATTGTTATTTCAGGTTTAATCTTTTCATGATTGCTCTCATTATGAATATGTTGAACTAAATTCTCAATCAGATTCTAGGGTTAAAAGTCTATCCTTGATTGATTTGTGGAATCCTATGCTTTAATTCAAACCTGGTTTCGTTGGCCACTTAATTAGGTTATTAGATGATTAATTGGAGACTCAAAAGGTGACAATTGATTAACAGGAAAAGGATCTCACAATATAATTTATTATTCTTGTCTCAAAAGGAAAAAATTAGATTATAGGAAAAATATATGTTGTTCTCTGGAGTTATTGATTATTTCTTGAGACCGAAAGGATAAAGGATTTCAATAATCTGCTTTGTAAATTGTCTTAAAACGAAGTTTGCAATATTTTTCTGATTTTCATCTTTCAAGGAATTAAATTGGCATTTGATGAATTTATTTTACATGTTAGTAAAGATAGTACTAAAATCCCTAGAATCTGAACTCTTGCATTTATCTGAACAACTTCTTAAATTTGCCTAATTATAATAGTTTTTCTTTATTTAATAATTGTTTTCAAAGTTATTCCTGAAATTTATGATATAAAACTCTTTTCAAAATTTGATCGCCTCAAACAATATTCCGAGAAACTATAATTCAGTATTTAAGATATTCGTTATTTCATTCCTCGAGGGATCGATAATTACATTTGCCGCTATATTGTTAGCTATGCTAAGTCACTAATAATTTTTAGCGATCACACCTAAACGATATTCTCCTGAAAAGGAGACTCGAAGAAGCAAATACCCTATTGGTTCTATTGCCAGGGTCAATCTCACTAAGGAGGCCACCGCCTATGAAAGGTCCTTGTATACTGAGGAGATACCCCCCTCGGAGGTAGAAGCTCTGAGAATTCCACACTGGAGAGATGTAATTCAAAAGGAGATGGATGCTCTTGCCAGAACAAACACTTATGACAAATGCCAACTACCTGAGGGAAAGAAACCCATTGGTTGTAGGTGGGTTTTCACCATTAAAAGGAAGCCAGATGGATCCATTGAGCGATACAAGGCTCGGTTGGTCGCCAAAGGGTACACCCAGACCTACGGTATTGATTATTCCGAGACTTTTTCTCCAGTGGCGAAGATGAACACCGTCAGGGTTCTGTTGTCTGTTGCTGCGTCTAAAGATTGGGCCCTCCACCAGTTCGATGTCACAAATGCCTTTTTACATGGAGATCTGAAAGAAGAAGCCTATATGCTTCCACCTCCCGGATTCTCTCATGAATTTAAGAAAGGTGAAGTTTGCAGGCTCTAGAAGACTCTCTATGGTCTCAAGCAATCTCCTAGAGTCTGGTTTGGAAGATTTACAGCCGTTATGAAGAAATTGGATTTCCTGCAGAGCAACTCTGATCATATTCTCTTTATCAAACGAAGAGGGAACCTCCTGACTTGTCTTATCATTTATGTCGACGACATGATTTTAACAGGAAATGATACATAAGAAATTGTCAAGTTGAAGGCAAGCTTGTTCAAGGAGTTTGAGATGAAGGATTTGGGAAGGTTGAAATACTTTCTTGGTATTGAAGTCCTTAGATCAAAGCAAGGTATCTTTATCAGTCAGAAGAAATATACACTCAATCTAATTGCGAAAACCGGACTTCTAGATTGTAAAACAGCTGCAACTCCAATAGTTGTCAACCATGGGCTCCGGATTAAAGAAGGAGCCGAATTAGTCGATCGGGGCCAATATCAACGACTTGTGGGACGCCTTATCTACCTCTCTCACACCAGACCAGACATATCTTATGTTGTGGGAGTAGTAAGTCAGTTCATGCACCATCCTCAAACTGAACATATGGAGGTTGCCCTGAGGATAGTCAAATATCAAAAAGGTACTTTTGATTTTGGCATCCTCTTCAAAAGGTCCGACAATCTCGAGATCCAGGCTTACACAGATGCAGACTGGGTAGGAAACCCAATCGATAGGAGATCTATGACCGGTTACTTTGCCCTTGACGGGGTAATCTTGTCTCATGGAGGAGTAAGAAACAAAATGTGATTGCACTATTCAGTGAAAAAGCTGAATTTAGAGGAATAAAGAGTGGCCTAACTGAAGATGGTTAAGGAAACTAATGAAAGAACTTGGCCTATTCTCTGGAAAAACCTATCGACTTCTTTGTGATAACAAGGCTGCCATAAGTATCTCCAGTAACCCTGTCCAACATGATCGGACAAAGCATGTGGAGGTTGATCGGCACTTTATAAAAGAGAAGATTGAGGATGGTACAGTTGTTCTTCCGTTTGTCGCCTCGAAAAATCAGCTTGCTGACATTTTGACTAAAACAGTGGATTCTAAAAGTCTTTCGGATATTTTGGACAAGTTAAATATCGGCAATCCCGATACTTAACTTGAGGGGGAGTGTTGGAAATGGAAAAGATCAAATATTAGCAATCAAGATCAAAGATTGAAGAAGATTGGCAATCAAGATCAAATCAAATCATTAATTGGTTTACCATATATTGTTTACACTCACCCTATTTAAAGGGTATCCTGTATACCTTTCAAATCATCAAATACAAAAACCATATTCTTTCTTTATCATGTCTATCCATATCATTTAACAATATTCTTAGACAATCTCAAACCCACGACCCCTTGTTAATAGGTAAAACGTTTTTACTACTATGTCCGAGTAATGGATTTTTAATTGAAGAAATAGTAATAAAATAAAATTAATATTAATGTGATGTGATGTTTTTATGCTTGAATTTAAATGACAATTGAATGTAATTATTTGTAACTACACGAATGTAATTATTTGACACTACTCTCATATAATATATTTTTAGATAGATTTCATTACTCATAAGTCATTAATAATCCTCCTAACAGGAATTAAATTATACTTTTGTGGAGATTTAGCATATACAACCTTACATTAAAGTTGACGAGTGCTTTCTTTTATTTATTTATTTATTTATAAATAAAGAGTGAAAGAATAGATCAGTAAGAAAAAAAAAAAGATGTTAATAAAAATGAATTCAAATATTTGGATAGATAAAATCTACAATTAAATTTTCTTTTGTTTAATATTTTATAATTTTGTTTTTTTATAATTATGCATAACAAAATACAAAATCAACTAAATGTTTTTAATCATAATAATTAATACGAGTTTTATCGATCTAGAACCCGAAAGATAGTTTAATTATCGATTCAGGACCCGAAAGATTAATTCTCAATTCAGGACCTAAAAGATCACAAAAATTCTCAATTCAGGACCCAAAAGATAGTTTAATTATCAATTCAGGACCCGGAAGATGATTTGTCAATCCAGGACCCGAAAGATCAAACAACTCTTTCAATTTAAAGCCAAGTATACTTACCCGACATACTATTATGCCTTAATTTCAACACTATTAATGAAGAAATCTTGAAAATTGAAGATGGAATATGTCCAGTCAGCTCGTTATGATTGAGATTCAACTCCTGAAGCTTTGACAGATTGAGCACAATTGGGATACTTCCAGATAAACTATTGTTGAAGAAGCTCAAGACTGTCAATGTAGAAAGGTTGAACACAGATGATGGAATATCACCTTCTAGAGAGGCGCTTTCAATGGCTAATTGCTCCAGCCGTGAGAGAACAACATTATTCCATAACTATATACATCCTCTATGGTTTTCCGAACAAGTTCCAACTTGAAATTTTGCTGAACCGCATAGAGCAGAGAAATTAACAAAACTACCTTCGTTTGGAATCTCTCCCTCCACATTAAAATCCACAAGATATTTAATATTTGCTAAGGACATTGTTAGCAATCTCAAAAGATCATTGTTGGATAAATCCAAATCACTCAAGCTTCTAATATTCCCCAAGGATTGGGGAAAAACTCCACAAAATTCATTATTTGACAAGTTTAGGCATTCTAATGATTCACAACTATCAATTTTGTTGGGAATATCACTTGAAAATTGATTAAAGGATAAATCTAGATCGTTGAGGGTTTTTAAATATCCAACTTGAGATGCAAACTTGAGGTGTTCTAACCAGCAACTGGTCCGTTAACACTCCCGTCTGCCAGTGGACCGGCGTCTTCTGCAGCCTCAAACACGGCCGTGTCAAGGCCCTCAATCTTTGGACATCAGCTCCAACAACTTCACCGGCAGCAAACCCCCTGAGCTCTGCAATCTGAGCCGGTTGAAAGAGATGAACGTGGGTTATAACAACCTGACCTGGGATATCCTGAGTGGTGGATATTAATATGAGTTGCAATCAACTATCGGATCAGCTCCCAGATGATATATGCAGTGGTGAGTTGCCCAATCTCCGATCACTCGATCTCAGGGAGAATGAACTGATTGGCCGGATTCCGGCGGGTGTGGAATGATGGAGGAGTTGCGGTTGTCCGACAACGAATTCAGCGACGACATACCAAATGAAATTGGGAATTTGACCATGCTTACGGTTTTTTATATACATTCAAACTACATGGAGGGCACGATCACTTCTCTTCTTTCAACTTTTTCTTTTTCTAACTTTTAACATTTCCAATACATTTTTCTTATATATGTAAGAATGAACTCTGATTAAAAACATATATAACACTAAAGCATAAACATAAATTATTACAGGGAAGATTCCGATTTTCTGCAATTCACTCAACCTTCAAGAGTTGTATCTTAAGGGGAACAGCTTCACTGGTAGTTTTAACAACTTAAGATTTAAGAATATAAATTTAAACTCAAAAATAGGATTTGTACAGTGATAACTTAAATTTGCATGTCATATACCAAAGGAAATCGGATGTCTCACCTCATTGAGGAATGTAGTAATTGCTACAAACAACTTGACAGGTACGTTCATCACAACTTTTTTCAACTTATTTATGAATGCGAATGAGATAAAATATTTGAACAGTTTAACTCTAAACTTTGATAATTACAAAATATTGGCAGCCATTATTTAAGTGATCATCTTCCAATCTTCACAACTCTCTCTCTCTCTATATATATATATTGACAAAAAGCGATGAAATAAATTATTAGACCTAATCTTGGGCTGGTATAGAGTTAACCCTAAACCCTGGGATAAAGAGTTAATAACATGAATCAACATATACGCCCTGTTTCTCTCTGACATAAGATTTCTTGCAAACATTAGTTGCACCACATATTAATTATCATTATTAGACTGAAACTAAACAAGAAGAAGATTTCTAGAGCATATTCATGAATGGCTATCTTAAGGTAACACATTTAGGTTATGAGCGTTAGAGTAGTTCATTCCAGAAGCAACTTATTTCCATCCAACTATAGTAGCAATAATCCAAACTCTCTGTTTGTATGTATCAACATGTAAAATATGTGTAATATTTATTTGACAGGGTTTAAATTTCTAAGTTACATTAATCTCTCCAATGTTGCTATATGGTCCTTTAACTATAGAATGATGATCAAATGTTTTAAGATCAGTTAATTATCACAGTTGTGCTTTTTGAGAGCACTTATCATGAGTTGTAAATCAGCAACATGCTCTCTATGTATCCTATCAGAATGATTTCTATAGTCTGCTAATACATGATCAAAGCTCACTGCTTCATGCCGGTTATCCAGCACATTAGAAGCAAAGAAATATTCTTATTAACTACTGCTTCATTGCTTCCTACACTTGAATCGGATTCTCTTTCCCTTCGTGCTTCAATGGTGATATGGGAAGATTCTTGGCTGCATCATCCTCATCACATCCAGTATTAGTCACCAACCTCCTAACTTCCTTCTCGTGGCTGCTAGTCTTGGCTAAAATATCAACACTAACTCACATCTTTTTTCTCGCTCTTCCCTATCCCTTTCCCTTTTTTCAACACATACCAAAAAAAGTATGTCAGCACATGCTCATAGCTCAGCATCTTTGCATAAACAGGAAAATAGTTAATGTCGATCACAAGGTACCTATTACCAAATCAATCCTAGCGTCCCTAATGACATCAAAATTGAATACTGCTATGATTAAAAGGAGCCATGTGTTGCTTGGACAAGATACAAGTATCACAGTGGATTCCATTACAGGAAGAGAGTGAAGGAATATACAAGATTTAAGGTGATCATACACCTCGTTGGAAGGATGTCCTAATCTAGAGTGCCATAGCTCTACAGACAGATCAATATATGGCTTACTGAAGACAGGACCAGCCTTGGATAAACAGTGAGAAGCGTAAAGTTTCTGGGACTTCTGTATGACCTGTGAAGTGAAGGAAGTCTCATCCAAAGTGTAAAGGTTTCTCACCACCTTCCCAGAAGCTATGACGTGGTGAGAGTTAAGGTCCTGTAGAAGACAGAAATCATGGAAGAATCGAAAGTTCTAGAATCAGAGGTAAGCTTCTTGACAGAAAGAAGGTTATGTGAGTGACTTGGGTGATGGATCTATCAGGAAGACTAAGTCAGAGACAGGTTTAGGATCAAAAAGAAATTTAACATGTTTACTCATGTGACTTGTTGCCCCAGTATCAATTATCCATGAACCAAGCTCAAAATTATCAGGAATTAAAGAACTATAACATTCAAGTGTAAGGTTACCTGCAAAGCCTCCACCATAAGCCATATTCACCATGTCCTCTTCTCCATGGAAGCTCTTTTCCTTCATCAACTTTTGTATCTGTTGCATAATAGCATTCATCAGGGAATCATTCCACTCTAGAGGTGTATCGGATGCTTGAGCTGCCATAGCATTCCCTTTCTTCTTGGAAACATCCCACTAATCTGGATACCCTTTTATCTTAAAGCAATTCTCAACACTGTGACCATTCTTCTTGCAATAGGCACAACTCTGATTGCTCCTTTCCTTCTTAAAAGGTCCCTTTGATTTTCCTACTTCCTTCCTCCATTGCTGCGGTGCCTTAGCATTCATTGCAATATTGTCTGATGATCCAATAGCTAGAGAAAATGAGGATTTCACACTTTAGTAGAATTTTATAAATATAATGGCAAGATTGAAGTAGTTGATCGTTAACAATCACCCCCAGCCGTGCATCAATCTTTAAAAAGATCAATAATGGGTAAAGAAACAAGAATTACCTTAATGGTGACTGACATATATGAGAACTAAATTTCAGAGAGTACTCAGAGTAGAAAAACTCTACAAACTAAGGGAGCAATGTCTAATGCAAGATACGGTCTTTAATTATCGCTACAATGAAATCCGATTATACATTAAAAACTGAACAATGCAAGTAAAAAGTAAACATTTTAGTCTCCACAAATCAATGGCATATAGCACCAACAGCTGAAGCAGTAAAACTGAATGGCAATAAAATTCCAAGCACAAGCAAAACAAGAAAAACTAAAAGTTTCAGGTCAAGAGTAAAAATCAGCTACAAGTTTAATTAAATTGCAACCATCAATCAATCGATCCACGTAACAACGAGCTGAATATGTCGGAATTCTCCATCGCCGATCGACTGGATGAACGGCAGCAATTAATCGTTGTTGGGCATTTTTCTATTTCTGTATTCATCGATGTCGGCCTATTCTCTTTGGGCTTCGTCTGGCAACTTCATATCTGGCTTTGATCTTTTTGAGGTGCACATATTATAAATAATCAATTTTATTTCATTTCATTTTTATATTTTTGTAGGGCATTTATAGGAAGTGTGAGTGATTTTGTAGTTTATGTTGATTTTTTTTTTTTTTAAGTATAGGTTGTATTGATGATTATTTTATGATTAGATCTTTGTTGAATTGAATGTGTGCATTTCTAAGGTATGTGATATTTTTAGGTTTTATAAATTTTTTTAATATTTCGGTTAAAATCGAAATAACCGAATTACGAACCGAAACCGAACAGAAATTTTGGCGCTCTCTCTCAATTTGAAGATAGAGAGAAAGAGAAGAATAAAAAAAAAAATTAAAAAATATAAAATAATAATAATAATTATAAAAATAATAATAATAATAAATCAAAGCTACTTTCTTTTAGCTTGACATTAGGTATCTGTATTCAGGGGCGGCACCATGTGGAGGCTCATGGGGCGTTTAGAATTTTTTTTTATATACATATATTTTTTTAAAAAAAATAAAATTATATAATATCGACTCCACAAAATTACGATCGAGCCCCCACAACACTCGAGTTCTATATCCGTCCCTGTCTGTATTGCATTCACAAACTTCACAGTTGGATTCGAGATACGACTACGAGCTCTGAGAGGCCACTCAGAAAGGTAATGGAGTTTCCCAAAAATATTAATTTTGACTAACATATATATTTTGAAAATGAATATGTAGCTACTTCACAAGTTACCATTGGAGTAAAATCAAAAGAGGGAGGCGAGAAAAGCACACATATCATATATGAAACAACAATAATCATTAGGGGTGATCAGCATAAATTCTTGAAGTTCGAGTTTAATTCATTGTCAAGCTCGTCGAGCCTAAAATCTAAATTATATTAAAATCAACAAGGCTCGCGAACCTAACCTGAACTGAAACTCAAACTTAAACATCAAATTAAGATTTCTAAAACTCGAGTTCAAGCTCAACTCAATTAATATCCAATAGTGCGAAAAACATACAATCCCACAAATCATATCTCTCTCTCTCTCTCTATATATATATATATATATATTATATTGAGATAGGGGACCCATGAATAATTAAAAGTGAGGTAAATAAAAATCAGAGGCGGATCCAAAAATTTAAAATCGGGGGTACAATATATAAGTAAAATAAATTGGGGATACATTAT